>JAQQZY010000017.1:10615730-10626179 GCA_030068375.1 Ostorhinchus rueppellii | reverse complement strand
AGAGAGAGAGAGAGAGAGAGAGAGAGAGAGAGAGCGCAAAACTTGCATAAACAAAATGTATGTTTAAAACGTTTAGCTATGAACTCCAAGACAAGTGTATGTTTAGTTATGAGAGACATTTCAGCATTATCCTAAGAAAAAGTGCAGGATCCTCCTATCAGCATGAATTTAAGTGAAAAACAAGTATAACTGAAGCTGTTTTTGTAACTAAAATTTTAATCGTCTATTAGTATTCCCAGTTCAGTACCAGATCCTGTTCAGCTTTCTTCACCACAGATGGACAGAGCCAAAGTAACACAGTCTTAACCTGTTACATATATTTCATGTAAATAATTGTCAAAATGCAGAATGCTAGGGCTGATAATCCTCCAGACAAATAACCAGTCCAGCACTAGTACGTATTCATGACCTTAGACCATGGATCTCTGTTTGATGTTTATTCATTCTTTGTTGTTTCTTTGCCAGAAATAGTTTGGGAAGCAGTGAACTTCAGGCTGAAAAACTCAATGTTCTGCTGCAAACTATGGAGCACAAAAGAATCATGATAAAGGAGCTTCTTCACTTAAGTGGCCAGTTGTCAGTCCACTTGAGCAGCACTGAAAGTTCAGGTGCTCTTCTTGCCCATCTTGGAGATATCCAGGAGGAATGGAGGCTTTTAGAAGGAGGCATCAAGAGAGCTCTGCAGCACGCCTCAAACTCTGCCTCTCAGTCGTCTGTTCTTGCAAAGGAAGCCAAACAACTTAAAGCCAGGCTGGAAACTTTGCTAAATTCCAGCATTCTGTCGCAGCCATCCTCAACAGCCCATGACTTCAAAAGTACTTTGGAGTTAGTCTGCATGACAACAGACCTGAAACTGTATAATCAGCTTTATCTGCAGTTATGTTCACAGTCAGATGCTCTTTTTCATTTCTCTCTGGGTCAAAAAGAGAGGGATGAGGTTAAGAGTAATCTTCAGGAAGTGGGTTCTCTTCTCAGTGTCACTAAGACGAAGATTGAGACTCTCTCAAACAACTGTGATAGCATTTCATCAACCAAAATCAACAAGCAGCTGCAGGACTTGATCACATGGGCCAAGCAGGCAGAAAACCATGTCTCCACTGGGAAAAAACTGGCCCTTTTTCCAGAAGAAGCTCGCATTCAGATTGTGGAGATGAAGAAATTTCAGACTGATATTTTGTTAAGACGCTCCAAGATGCAACAGCAAGTTGAAGAAATTAAAGCTTCAGAGTTTGACGAAGAGGAACACGACCAAGCGTTTAATACAGTCGAAGAATTGTACGAAGCTATTTCTGACAGTTTGGCTCATGTTCTTCAAACAATGAAGACCAGTCTGCAGCAGAGGGAGATGTTGTTATGCCAGTTAGCTAGCATAGATGCTTGGCTTGCAGAAATGCATGCTAAAAGAGATCCCTGCGCTCATGTGGAGAACGTTTCAAAAGCGGATCTCAGACATCTGGAAAATGAGCTGAGTATTCACAAACAAGCCACTATGGAGATCGAGAAGCAACTTAACCTGTTGGAGACCATAGCAGGTAATTGCAAGAAAATTGCAGTGGATCTGAGTCCAGGAGAGAGTCGCTACCTTGTGAACAGAGTGTCAGGACTTTGGACGGAGTTAGATGGACTGCTGGCTCATGAGAAAGCAACCAGCTGGGAATTAGAAGAACTGATTCATGAACGGACGTCTTCAGATGAGGAGTTATCCACCATCCAGATGAGCTTAAAGCAGATTTCTTGTGATCTGGGCAAGCGAAGGTTCCCTCTAACACAGGAAGCCCTCAGAGAAATTGGACTTTTGAAACACATGCTAACTGAACATCAGTGTCAGGTTCAAGAGCTTCAGCACTGTGAGGAAGCCAAACGAAGCTCTGTTTTGGACGACATCGGAGAACTGCAAGACAGGAGCAAAGCGCTAAGTATCCACGCCTTTGAGCAAGACAAATATGTACATCTGAGGAGACAAATGGAGGAGTCTAGGGACATCGCCAAGGAGCAAATCCAACGTGCCAAAGATAAAACAATCAGTATTGGTGAGAGCTTCAGACTCTGCCAAACACTTCTGGTTGAACTTCCTTTAGTAAAGACACAGTGTCAGGAAGCAGCCGACCAATTAGAGGCCATAGCTCAGGACCTCTACCCATCAGAGCTCAACGCAGAGAGGCAGAGGATTTGCCGCACCGTGGAAACTTTAGTCTCCTGGGAACATTCTGTTACAGATGATATCAAAAACCTAGAGGCCAAGCTTCTGCTGGGTCTGCGGCTGGACTCTGAGCTTCCTGCCTTAATAGAGCTTTTCCAAAAAACTAAAGTGGAGCTGGAGGAAGCTAAACCATTAAATCCAGATGAAAAAGCCATAGATGTTAGACTGCAAAAGTACTGGGTTATCTGGAGAAATATGGAGTCTGGGATGAGGGTTTTGGAAGCCTTGGCACGCAAGGAAAAAAAGAACCTGAGAAACAACAAGGAGCTGTACTCTATTAGAAATGCAACTGTCCAAGAATGTCATTTACACATGGTAAGATGATGCATTCGACTTTAACAACGCATTAAGTATTTGTGTTGTAATTTTTGCCTTTCAGTTTTGTGTTGTTTTTGATGTTAGTTTTTATGGGTGCACTGTACACAGTATATTATTAGTGTTTCTATTTACTTGCATGAGTTTTCCTTTTTTTTTTAATTTAGTTCTAGTTAAATAGTCTAAAAGAATGTATGAAATCAATTTACTGAAGGTGCATCTATATTCAGGTATGTTGCAGAGCTTTTAACAAGAACTCAGAGCTGGATGTACTTGCCCTTGTTTTTCATTCTAGTTCATGGTATTCATTGAACATTCATGAACATTGGTGCTCATTGTTCATCACAGTTTGTTGGAAACTATGGTTTTTATTTTTATATGAGTTAGATATTTTTTTCCCCACTAGGTTTTAGTAGTTGTAACGAGATGATTATGTCAGCAAACAAAAAATAGGCAAGGTTATGGACAGTAGCTGAACACAAATCTCAAGATTAGCTTAAAATAAAGTATTTATTCACCACAGTAGTGATGTTTCAGGCATCGATCCTTCATCAGACATGGGATAGGTATTTATACATTTATTACTATTTTATTATTTGTTTCGCATGTTCCGTGTGCTCCATGCCAATGTGGCTGATGAGAAAGTGACCAGCTACTACACACAGCTGTTTATACAGAGTAACATGAACTTGTATGAATTTAAAGAAACTTGATTGTTGTATTATTATAAATTTAAAGAAATTTGATCATTGTACTTGTATGAATTATTATGTATTTAAAGACATTTATATGTATTGAAAAGTTAGTGATGACATGAGATAATTTGCATTACCTGTCACGTGATATTGCAATTAGTGCTCTATATAAACAGCTGTGTGTCATGACATGTCCCGTGTCTGATGAAGGACCAGTGCCTGAAATGACACTACTGTGGTGAATAAATATTTTTTGGGAGCTCACATGTTGTGTGGATCTTATCTAATTTCATCCACTGTTTTTTTTTTTGGGGGGGGGTGGTCCTGCACACCTTTTAGTAACTGGATATATTTTTAAATCAAAGTATAACATTGATATTCAACAGTGCATTACAGTCTTGTGGCTCATTTAACGTGTGTTCAACAGGAGAGTTTATCCCAGGCTCGAGAGTCTCTGAAGGATTACCAGTGGGCTGCTCAAGGAGCAATAGGCTTCCTGCATAACGCTGAAGCCACCTTCCTATCAGCTCCTGGAGGGTTTCTGGACTGTACAGAGGAACAGATGCAGACCCACCAGGCTCTAGAAGCTCTAGAGGATGGATTTCAGGCTCATATCTGCCATCTTGTCAAACTGGTGCCTCAGCAGTCCTGCCTCTCCAGCCCAAAGACCAAGCAGCTTCACATCCAGATCCTCAGTCAACTGTTGGTGGGAAGGGCTGTGCTGGAGGCCCAGGCCCAGATCCGACTGGAGTCCTTACAGAGGTATTAGCTGTTATTTTTTGCACCTTTTTATGTTTGGTGATTATAAGGAATATAAACAACACTTCATTGGAAATTTCTCTCAGGTGTGCTATAAGCCAGAAAAGGCACCAGAGCTGTCATGAAGAAGTACGGCAGTTTTTCTCAGGGTTTGAAGCCAAACTTTCTAGATGCACTGCAGAACATGTAGCATCGTATGACAAATGTGTCGCCCAGCAAGGACGAGCAAAAGTAGGTTGGATGTGTCACTAATTTGCATTTGCAGCATCAGATTATTTTCACCTGTATAATTTCTTGGAAAGTATCATTCCAAATACTGGATGATTAGAACATTAGCTTGAACTTTTATCTCTGTGTAAAGTTACTGATGCAGGATCTCCAGAGACTCGCTGTGAACATTGAAGAGCTGAGAGCCGGTTGTCCGATGCAGGGGTGTGGGGTTGGAAAGGATGGTGAGCTGGGTGCCCTCTGGAGGCGATGGGTGTCATTAAGACGAGGTGTTGGCTTCTTGTTGGCGCATACAGAACAGAGAGGAGAAGAATGGAAAGACATCACCACTAGTGTGAGTTTTAATGTTCATAGAAGTATTTACATCTCAACATGATTTGATACAATTTGTTTTAAATAGTCACAGAAATACTATGCTGATCATAAATACATGTATAAAAAATGCTTGTTGTCTCTTTGATACTTGAAGATTTCGTATATCCAAACATCTTTTGTTTTAAAGATGAACTTTTAACAGGAGAATCAGTTTACCTGTTAGCTATAATAGTCTCCAACTTCTTTTTTTTTTATGACCCCTAGAGACATTTTAAAATACGTGTTTCTGGATTTTTAGATGTGTTCCACCTTTTAAGTTACATAAATGAGTTATTCTTGAGTGTAAATGTGTTAATTATACACTGATCATCACTGTCACAAGACAGAAAGCAGCTATGGGCAGAGTAACACATGGGGCAAAAACCAAATGCAAAAATGTCTGAGAAAATCACAACTTATTTTTGGTAGATGAAGCAGTGTTGCAGCTTTCTGGCCAGTCTTCAGGCTGAGGTTCCTGACTGCTCTACTGTGAGCTTCACTCAAGAAGAGCCTCAGGAGCTTCTGGCCCAGGCTGAAATTCACCAGGCCGGTTTGGAGCAGGAGCAGCAGGCCTTAGCGTCCCTGGAGCATCGCCTGGAGCACGCCCTAAGCTTATCCAGTGCCCATGATCCCAGCAGCCCTGGGCCTGTTGGCAAAACACTAGTGAAGATTAAAGAGAACGTCAGGAGGTGGGATTTGGATAATTTACAAATATAATATGATTCCATATTAAAGTCAGAAATACTCAGGAAATCCTGTTCTGCATAGCCTGGAGGAGAGGAACCTGCTCGTGGTAGCTGCAGCCCAAGCAGAAGAGAAGGAAAGACAACACATCCAAGATGAATTAAAAGAGTTGGAGAATCATGTTTCAGGTCTTGTGCCAAACCTGGAAAACTGTTTGAACCAAGGCAAACAGCAGGTCAGGATTTCACTTTTGTACAACCAACTTTTTTTTTTTTTTTCAAATAAAGCAGAGGAAAAAAAACTATTTATGTAAAATCAGAAGAATAGTAAATAAATGAAATTGGTAATGTAAAATCACTGTTTTTAGATTAACTGATACAACTGCAGTGACAGACATATACATGCTCTGAGCAACGGATTTATTTATTTATTTTAATTTAACCTTTATTTAGCCAGGAAAATCCCATTGACGTTAATAACTTCTTTTTCAAGTCCGATCTGGCCAAGATAGGCAAGAGAAAATACAAAACACAGTTATAAAATGACACAATTAAAAAGAAAAAGGACTACATTTACTTAATTGGTTTATGGCTGTTAGTTTTTGGTCTTTCTTCTACATATTCCATGCATAAGATGCAGAGTGGATGAAAGCCCCTTTAACCAATTCAGTACAGGCCTATGGAACAGAAAATTAAAAAAAATGATCTTGTGGATGGAAAGAGTAAGGATCAACACGTTTCTGTTCAATTAAGGTACAAATGTAAGTTGACAGTGGTCCAAGTGTTGCCCTACTGTATATATGAAAGTATATCAATGACTGACCGTTGAGTGACCAGAGCAGGCCATCCCACCTAAGAGTATAACTCGGAGTGGTGTGTCGGCTCTTTACAATTGATAATAAACCTCAGAGAAGCATGGTAAATAGTGGCAACACTTGAACAACATTGAGCAGAAACATTCATATTCAAAAGATCTCCATAATCCAACACAGATGAAATAAAAAAAAGTTGCAACAGCATAAGAAAAATGTTTGTCTTTTAGAGCTTTGGTGATGAAATGGGAAACTGTTTTCTAATATTCACTACTCTTAAGTCTCTCTTCTGTGAATAATAAAGTACAGTCAGTGCTTTACTGTAAGTCATCCTTCTCTTATAAAAACCAAGCTTTTCAAAGCTTAACTTAACCCCAACCTCGACCTTTGAACTGGATAATTAGTTAAATACATTTAACAAATGAGACTTTAGAGCGAAACTTTTGACCCGTATCTAGCGCTTATTTATATTACTTGTACATTTTCTGTTGTCACAGGAGCTCAAAAAGGATTTGTCCTCCCAGAAAGCCAAGTTGAAACACATCATTGACAGCGTGCAGAGTCGGTACGCCCAGGTCCCAGCTGATATCTGCAGACGGTTACAAGAAGTTCAGCTGTCCATACAAAAAGTAGACGAAAAGGTAACAGCAAACTGGACATGACATATGAACAATCTCACTGTCAAACCCACCTTATTTTATGTGTGGTGTGATGGTTCTTCAGATCATGCAGAGGAACGACCAGTTTCGGAGGTTGACTGGTCGAGTGGCAGAGTTGAATTCAGGACTAAACAGAGTGAAAGCTTTACTGGAGCAGAGGAGTCCAAGTGTTACTGAGGCTCAAAAGGCTCTCAAGGTAATGTAATGATGGTTTATGTGCATTAATGTAACATTTGCAAACCTGAATTTAAGTCATTAAGATTTTTTTTCGTGACTACATTGTTATCTATAAAGTTAGAATACAATATGTTTTACCTTTTTTCATGAAATGACTGACAATGTAGTTTATTCTTGATAGATAAAGTATAACTGGGACACCAGTGAATATCCAATAAAAAGAGGAATAGGTCTAAAAACAAAATGATTCCAACTTCATAGTGTGCATAGAGTCCTTTAATTTATCTTCTTAAAATAGCGTATGACTTTCATCACACATTTTTTTCATATTTGTAAAACCTGAGTGATAGACTAATTATCACTTTTCTATTAGTCTTTCCGTGCTTACGCATCTGAATCGCTTCCCCCATGTTGAACAACTTTGAAGATGACTCCATCATAAACACAGTTATCACAGGCATTACTTGGGCCTTTTCAGAAATTTTGTCGTGAAGTGCATTGTGGGAATGGGAATTCCATACAGCAGCGGTTTGGCTGACTCTTCATGAGTGCAGAACCCAAATGTCACCTTTACCTCCATCCACTGACTATACTCATTCTGTAAAACAACCCTGGTGGACTGTATAATTGTATGTTGTAGTGATCTGGCTCCTATCAATCTCCGAAAGACTTTTCCTGAGCTTTAACAAACTCTTTTACTGAAAATCAACACTTTTGGTTTTAACTGGATGGTATTGGGATTAAAAAATAACTATAGCTGTGAATATTGAAGTAAGTTTTAATTTATTTACTTGGCGAAAAACACTTCATTGCATTCTTAGATCTCAGATTAGATTGGGCACATTACAGTTATTATCCAGGTTCTTTACCCAGAACTTTGTTATACTTCTAATTTATTATGTTTAGAGTATAGTGTTTGCTCTTCTGTTCCTTTTTTTTTTTTTTTTTACTCTTGTTTGTACTTGTATTCTACTATATTTTTACTGTGTGTCATGTTGCTGTTACAATGTATTTGTCCAATTTGGGAGAAATAAAGTACATCTATCTTTGTGTAATCTAACTTTATTCATTGTGGAAGGGTAATATGTGACTTTGCACAATTTTTACAAACAATTTTCCAGTGTGTGTGGGATGAGCTGGATAAATGGCACGGCTGTTTGATGCTCCTGGAGAACGAGGTCCAGGATCTTGCAGAGGACCTGCCAGATCAAGCTCATCTCCTTATGGACCAGCTCACACAACCTCTGCAGTGTTACCAAAATGCAGCACAGATGGTGGAGCATCACACAGCCTTCCTCAGCAAAGTCAGCCATATTGTGTTTTACTCCTATCAGTACTGAATTCATACTCAAAGCCTCTTGGTGATGCAACTTGAAGTTTTAATTGAATTACCAATAACACTTTTCCACTCCTTTTTCACTGTCTTTACCAGATACCTGCATGTCTTCAGGAGTTTGACGATGTTCTGTACAGAGCCACTGGATGGTTGCACGAGGCTCGGTCTTGGCTTAGTGCTTCGTGTTCATTCACCACAGCCAGAAGCCTCCAAAATCACACCAACTCCCTAAAAGTCAGTGACTCCAACTAACAAGCAAGCAGAAAAAACCTCAAGACAAAAACATCCTGTGGATTTCTGATAATCCATAATAAATTTTATGTTCAGTCTTTTAAATATTGTCTTGAGGCCCAGAAATGCACTTTTGTCCTCTGTAAGGGACAAGAATGTCACAGCTTTACTCACAAAAATATTGTCCACAACAAATAAATAAATAAATTTAAAAAAATAAATAATCGAAGAGGTATCTGGAAAAAAATGTTGCGTTATACTCTTTCCAATCAAGACAAAACTTTCCTGGGTCTCAGGAGGATATATCTCGTATTATACTATATTTACCTGTATATTTATTGTATATACACTCCGGATCAAAATCTTAAGACCAGTTGAAAAATTCCAAGAATTTGCATTTTGTACTGTTGGATCTTTAGAAGGTTCTAAGCAGAGTTTCAAAATGTAAAAAGAAGAAATGGGAGTTAAACAAAAAAAAAAAAAAAATTTGAGATAGCAGTTTATCGAAAAACAACAATTAAAGTGAACTAGGCTGTTCATCAGCCGATCAAAAGTTTAAGACCATAAGCCAAAATCTGCACAAAAATTTGGATTCAATATAATTTTCTGTCAGGTATTTAAAAAATTCTTTGCAGTTTTTCAACTAGTCTTAAGATTTTGATCAGGAGCATAAGTGTTTAGATCACTATTTTCCTTTACTTAAAATTGAAAATCTAATTTCATGGCTTTTACACCTAATACAATTATCATTATTGAACTTCAGCTGCTGCTGGATGACTCGGAGAGGATCAGACACACACTGCAGGAATTCAGTCCAGTGTTGGCTGAAATCTCTGCTGTGTGTGATATAAGCTCCCAGGAAAAGAAGCTGAACGACACTGATCAGCAAGTGCACAGAATGCAAAAGAGCATCGTGGAGCCTCTGGAACATCTGCTACAGGCTGCTGCGGTAAACATTTAGAAATTCAACACCTTCTAATGTTTCCAAGATCCTGGTGGTCTGAAAGTGTGGTGGTGGGAAAATTGATTTACCACAGCATCACGTGCACATGCTCATTGTGGTTACTAAACACTGATCCAGTGCAGAAGAACAAATCTTGACAAGTTGCTGGTAATTTACTTTTCAGGTGGTGGAGGCTATGGAAGCTGAAGTGAAGACCATAGAGAAGAATGTTTCAAAGATTAAAGCAATTTTATCCTCCGTGGATAACGACAGTATAAGTCGGGCAGAGCATCTTCAGAACCGACAGGTAAAGCAACACAATTTTAAAGCTCACTGACTAAGTGTCTTTAACATTTCATTACATAGATGCAAATAACACATAGTATGTTGAGCACCTAAACGTACATTACTGCAGCTCTCTGTTTGTAACAATCATCCTGTTTCTGCAAGGTGCATTTATGTAAATACTGATTTTAAAGGAGTTATATAGATATGTAGCAGATACTCCAATATCTTAACAATAGTTCTAAATTGCATATTACAATATACATAGGTCAATCACAACCAATCAACACTATGTATCCACAGACTGTATCACTCACTGAATAAAGTATTATGTTCATTATTTACATACGTCTGTATTATGGGATCATCATGTTTTCTTCCAACTAAAACTCATAGGTGGTTAGTCTGACAGTCAGGCATAAAAAACCCCACTGTGCCCTATAACCTTCACATGCTGCATCATCTGATAGCTTATGATATTATAGACAGAAAATAGCAACAATAAAACTCACCTGTGTAGAAGAAACGCTATGATTTGATGTCATTTCAGTAAAAACAAAAGGTCAGTCAGTGAACAATAGAATAGATCTTTATTACCTCCGCCAAGTAGGTTATGTTTTACTGTGCATTTGTTACCATCCGACTTTGTTTGTTAGCAACATAACTCAAAAAATTGTGGGTGGATTGTCATGAAATTCAGGAACTGTTGGAAATGGCACAAGGAAGAACTGATTAAATTTTGAGGATGATCCAGAAGAAATCCTGCATTCTG
>JAQQZY010000017.1:10577639-10592397 GCA_030068375.1 Ostorhinchus rueppellii | reverse complement strand
GATAGGCTCCATGCGACCCCCGTGACCCTAATGAGGATTAAGCGGGTATAGAAGATGAATGAATGAATGAATAAAATTTACTGCATGTCACTTCAAGACAGAAGGTGTTGAAGTTTTGTTCAACCTTGTTATCCTTTTTTTTTTTTTTTTTTTAGGATTATAACATTGCCTGCTCGTTGAGTTTAATTTTGAGTATATAGCATTAGATTCAGTACTTAATGAAATGTTTTTCTCAATAACTGCTCTGCTGTTCTGGGAAAACAACCAGACTGTGTGCACTCATAGGCAGAAAAATCAGTCAGTGTCTGTCCGGTCATCTGATTACTTGTACATCTGTGTATGGTAGATGACTTCTCTGCAAGTAAAAAAAATGGAGGATTTAATTTTTTCAGTTTTTTTGTTTTTTATTGGAAAGGAGAAGAATGTATTTTTGGATTCCTTCATCAAGAAACATATTGAAATTAAGATATCAGCTCTTTGTGAAAAATAGAACAGTTGCAAGGTTTACATTTTTGAGGATGACTGATGATTGAAAATGAGTCTGTTTCTGTATATTATGTTAAATGTTACAGCATAAGTTGCACGCTAAAACACTTAATCAACCTAATTAACTTTATGATCATGCTATTTTTACATTTATACTCTATTAATTTTTCCGTTTAATTTGTTGTGTTTTGCCTCCAGAAATTCCAGGATGTTGCTGAAAGTGTGCAAACCAATGTAGGAAACGTGCTGGATGCGTCAAACCCTCTTATTAGCCAGTTAGAGCCACTGGCTAGGAGTTTAGTCCAATCACAAACCAGGCTCCTGTCACGTGATGTTCTCCTGCTGAGGCAGACAATAGCAGCGAAAAAGAAAACCCTTCAGGTGAGAAAAGAAGTTAATATATCTTGCAGTGCATATGTAAGTTTGTAGCAGAAAAAATGATTAGACCATCAACAGTCATCAAAACCAATGGTTATGCAATCAAGTACTAACTCCTGTGTGCATCATGTGACTAAAACAGACAGAAAAGAAACATAGAATGCCTAAAAGCACTGTTTTTGTCAGTACAATGCCATAGATATTTATGTAAGTCCTGAAGTGATTTTGGTTATTATCAAGAAAACATGGAAAATGGATAGATATCAGCTCTGAAATTAAACTATTATGAGTTATTTTTGTTGTTATCATTATATTTGTCCAGACAAATGTACCTTCAGTTGAACCAGGCATTAAAATGAACAAGAAATTGAAGAAAACAAGGGGTGGTCTAATCATTTTTTCTACAGCTATGTCTCCTGAAGGTTTACAGTACACATTGTTTCACTCATTCCTTTCTCTGCAGGAGGATTTTGAGCAACAAACATTATTTCGGTCTTCTCTGGAGACCCTGGTAAATCAGACCCAAGACATAGAGCACAAAGTGACGGCTGGTTTGACCGACCAGGACTCTGTGGAGGTTGGTCAGAGTTCCTGTTATCCATCGCACTTTGATTTAAACTCTGCTCCGTGATTGTCGACTCTGTTAAAACCCAAAATATGCTTGTTTTTTTAATTTCTTGGATATGTAGCAGGTTTTCTCTGAACTTGGCGATCTGTTTCCATCACTGGTTGACGTCAGTGAGATGAGTGCCCGTGTTGCCCTTAGCAACCAGGAGGCAGAGAAACTGTACATACTCAGAAGGCGATGGATGGAAATCATGACTCACACATCTAACATCAGCAGGTGAATACGTTTGGGCACAAATAGGTTGTTTTTTAGTTGCATTTTTCTGTAATACTTCAAGATCCCTCTCATTAATACAACTGAGTTTAATTGCAAATAGAGTCAGTTTTAATTGCTCTTGTTTTTAATTTGATATTTCTCATTTTACTATTACTTTATTGTTGATTAATGTCAATTTAGGACTGTATCACATAAGTACATGTGTTGATATAGCCAGTCTTTATTTTTACGGCTATTTGGTTATTAGTTGTTTTCATTTTATGTCCTTAAGCACCATTGAAAAAGAAGCTTCCCTTTAGTGTGTTTTGTGAAGGTTTTAATAAACAAATAATAACTAATACTGTATGTGTGCTGCGAAGAGAGGCTGAAAACCGTTTGTGTAAAGTTAACATGTTCTGTGTGTGCGTTGAATAAATATAACAAACACATTAACTGGACTATAATATATCAATTAAACGGTAAAGGAGCATGGTTTTGCCAGATGAAAAAAGTAATTCCAGAACTTTTTTCTAAATCTTATCAACCTGTGCAAGTGGAAAATTTAGGTGTATGAAGATCTAAATACTGATGAGTTCAATAAATCCATATCTTCTAAATGAATCTCAAGAGATGGATGAATGAATGAATGATTTATTTGTTTTTAAAAATAGGACAGTTCATATTAATGAACATCTATATGCAAATATAAGAGATTACAGCTATATGGCTTATTTCCATCTCCAGTCCCATTGGCAGGTAAAAAGGAAAAAAAAACAAAGAAAACAAACAGCTTACAGATAACATAATACCCTAAGATATAGAAAAAGAAAAACAAGCAACAACAAGCAGACAAGAACAGGGACCAGGGCATCCACCAGGCAAAAACTGATTAGTATAAGTATCCCATTGTTGCTATTACATATGATTATAATATAATGTAGATGCAGGTGTAGTGCTAAACCTTATGAATTAGATGCAAAAGTTACCACCATTAAACAGAAGAAAGTGTCATTATGGCCTAAAATCAGACTTGTGGTTTGATTTTGCTTGCTCATCTTCACAGACAGATTCAGTATGAGCATCAGCTTTCTCAGGACTTCGAGCTGAAGTGCAAGACACTGACATCCATTCAGGAAAAGCTGGAACGAAAGTCAACATTCCAAAAACCCAGAAGCTTCTCCAGCCTGGAAGAGATGTTGACTGTCCATCAGGTGTGAGATGTTTTTAATAGCTCTTTAGATTTCCATACATTTAAGGAATTAAGGTGTGACAAAGTGAAATCAGTCTTTAAATGGCTCCTTGACCCAACTTTGATTTCATATTGTAATGTAAATAATGGTAAAGGCTGGCGCTTCTCCTACCTCTGATTAGGCTGAAAATCAAATTGAGATTTACTGCCCATGTTTAATGTTGATTAATGTTCCCATGTTTTTCGTGTTAATATCATTTTTAAAACAATAATTTAACATTCGTTTCATTACTCTGCTAATCTGACTAAAACTAAAAACATCTCAGTAAATAATGTGTTTTATTGTCATGCTACAGAGGCTCAAGGCTGAGCTGATTATCAGTCACCAGCTCCTGCATGGACTTCTCTGTGATGCAGTGAAGACCATGGACAAAATGACAGAGGAGAAAAGGTAAGAAGTTATGAAAGACAGGCATGTCACTGCTGTCTCTTTACACCTTATCTTCTTCTCTGTAAGGAATAAAAAGCTGAAAATAACATCGAAAGAGTTTTAGCAACCTTAGTGCTTCGTAGGAATTTTCAAAAATCACATTCTCTGTAGTTCCTCCCGGTTAGTATGTTTCCTCTTGGGCCACTTGCATGAAAGGCTTTTAGATTACAGATAATAATGTTGCAATAGTTTGGTAATGGAAACTAAGTTTGTAATACAATATAATTACCAATGTCATAACCCTGTAATGATACATGACAATTCTTGGAGGTAAAAATGGTAATTATCATAATATGGAAATTCATCTTACCTCATGTTTCATATGAACCTTTTGATTTAAATTCTAACATAAAATATATTCCAAAAGTAACACATCAAAAACAACTCAAAAATCAAAAATGTCAAAAATCAAATATGAAACATGAAACAAATCCCAAACAAAAGAATTCAAAGCATCAACTTAACTGCAAACATCACAGAAATTCCAGACATCAAAGAAATAGTCTACCAAATAACAAACACATTTCAAAAATCAAATGAATTCCCAACATCAAACAAATTAGAAATTACAAACTAATTCCAAACATTTAAAAAAAAATCTAAACATCAAACAAATTCCGTACTGCAAACAATTTACAGTGAAAGAAAGAAATCAACTTCACACTAATTCCAAACATCCAAACAAATGTCGATCATCAAACAAATTCCAAAGATTAAAAGAATTCCAAAACTCAAATATATTCCGATTTCCAAACATCAAATGAATTCCAAAAAACCAAATGACATGATCTGTTCCAATATCTTTAGCATTTGATCTTAAAATAGTATTAATTGCCAAAATAAGAAGTAAGAAATTCAAGTGAGTTACTAAACAGGATCTAAAACATAAAAACAGTTGAACTTGCCTTGATTTTTGTCCTGATGTCCTTCATGGAACCATCCTCCAGTCATCTTTAAAGATAAGACATTGCTAGTTGCAGCTTTATTTTACCCATGACTGTCCATTTGGAATCCGGACAGATGTCATACAGGCGATTGTAAAACATTTCTGTCTCTGTCTCCCATTATCAGATGAAATAATCGAAATGGAAGCTTTCCAGTCACTTTTCTTCGCCCGTCGTTCACTTCACATATACTGGATGCACTCTATCGCAGAATAGATGCAGATGTTTCCCGCTCTGAACAGCTCTCAAAACAACTTGCGCTGGTTGCTTGCTTAAATCATTTTTGACAATCCTTGTGGTCTTGGACGGTCTGCATAGTGTTTGAAGGGATCTGAAAGAATGCTTCTTCTCATTTCTTTGGAAAATACTACTAAAACCATAAATTAGTCTTAAAATCTTGAGTGTTTGATGATTTAGAAATGACCTGTGAATATAAAAACACTGAAGCGTTAAAAGATATAGTAAGCTTTTAAGAATGTGTTAACATAAAGTATCATCCAGTTTAAATTGCTTTTCTTTTAAATAGTTTTTTTTGGTTTTTAGTGGGTGTCATGCCAAGTTTATTGCATGTACATTACATTTTTTCCTAAATTTATTTCCTCTGTGTTATCTCTTTAGATCTGAGATGTTGGCACAGGTGGCCAGTATGAAGCACAGCTGGTTGAAGACAGTGGCTGCAGTTGAACAAAGTAGGGCAGAAGTTAAGGACCAGTTTGGCCAGTGGATCCGGTACCGATGTGGTCTGAACCGACTTTGGAAACTGTTGAATGACGTTGAGCCTCTTCTGCCTCCTGCTGGACCTGCGATGTGCACACTGCAACAGATGCAGATCTGCACGGATCATTATGAGGTTAACATGTGTTTTTTGACAAGTCTAAGCGATTTTTAAGGCAATGGCTACTGCCACAGTACTGTGGTACAAAATATCAGTTTGTCTATTCCCACAGACCAATCAAATATTAGCATTTGTACTACAGCCAATCAAAGATACTGTTACATGAACTCATTAGCCTCTTGTTGCCACAGTACTATGGTGATATATGGCATATACTTCAGGGCATTCTTTTGTGCATTTTGCAATAAATTAGTGATAGTATAGAATTGGAATTATTGTTCTAAATAGTCTATATGTTGTTTTATGGTGGAGGCTGGAGAAGGTGGGCGGAGCTACATGTTAGATGCCACAGTGTGACTTCTCAGTTCTATGTCAGTTAAGTGCTGTGGTCCTGTAGAATTCTGCACTCAGATCGTTGTCCCAGTGGCTGATTTATATCAGTGTCGG
This sequence comes from Ostorhinchus rueppellii, assembly GCA_030068375.1. Taxonomy (NCBI): domain Eukaryota; kingdom Metazoa; phylum Chordata; class Actinopteri; order Kurtiformes; family Apogonidae; genus Ostorhinchus; species Ostorhinchus rueppellii. Next base: position 10,586,805 of record JAQQZY010000017.1, on the reverse strand, counting down.
ATCCAACCGAGAATTGACCCCAAGTCTTTTGTATCCCAGTCCGATACGTTACCAAGTGAGCTAAACATCCACTGTGTCTCAAGTCGACCTATTCTCTATATGATTGTCTTGGTATCGTTTCAGGATGGAAGTTACCAGTCTAGACATGATATAACAAGGGCGGTGATTGGCTCTGTGGTAATAGACAAACTGATATTTTGTGCCACGGTACTGTGTCAGTAGCTGCTTAGTATTTTTAAAGCCATAAATTATCCTCTAATCCTTTTTAATCCTTAAAGACCTAGAACTATTATTACGGTGACCTCCAAAATAATTTTTCATCCTCTAAAATTTCCCAAATTGTGCATTTTTCAGTGATAATCAGATATTTTCCTATGCATCATTTATTGACCATGTAGTCTTAAAAACAGAGGAAAATTAGACTTTTTCAGCCCTTTTGGGAGGAAAAACTCCAAAGACCAATGTGTTTTTAATGGCAGTCACACACTCAAGGGGTTTTCTTAGCTTATAAAATCAAGACATTTCCTACAATCATTATTTACACAAAGACAAAAGCTCACAAAGAAAACTGGTTAGCTCCCTAGGGTGATGCTTTTACTTCTCAATCAAAATTAGATTTCTTTGTCATTTGTCTTTTTTTTTTTGGCCAGCGTGTGGAGGAGGCTCTGGATCATCACTCCTCTGTGTACTCCCAGACGCTAGAAACCGGCAGAAATTTGTGTGAAACAATGACAGATGTTGAGACTCAGCGCCGACTGCAGACAGAACTGCAGTCCATCGAGGAGGCCTGGGAACGAACCACCTCACTACTGAAGAGACGAAAAGCCCTGATCAATACAACTGTACAGGTAACGGCAACATTTAGATACAAACATAAAAAGTACAGTAGAAGTCGTTTTTATTGCTGGTTATTATCTGTGTTTTCTTATTTGTTACCCTGGTATATTGTTTAACAAATCCAAAAAGCATGTGGTTTCAAAGAATTTTATTCAGTGTACGGAATACTGTTCACATTTTAATCCTTAATGTTTTTGCTTATGTTTGTTTCAAGAACAAAAATGTCCCACAATATAATATAATCACTGATGTGTGACATTCACCACTGCAGACAGTTACATTTTACACTGAAATGGTATGTTTTCTTGTGGAAAGAGCTTTATGGATGTGTTTATGCTTAAAAAAAATACTTTGAAACTGTTAATGCATGGTATCAATTGCAAAGAGTAGCAGTGTACCGTGCAAAGAAAATTAGAAATCTGATTGGATATTTTTTATAATATGTTGTTTAGGAGCAATATAAAAAAATACCTCTGTTTTAGTGACAGTTCATGCATGAAAGGGTCCTTTTCATTTTATTCAACAAAATCTTCTTATTTGAGAATTCAGTATGTTTCCAAGAAATTGTAGTTTATTCTTTATTTTGATATTTTTTTCATATATTAAATATTAACACTGTATGTGTGGTTCTTTGGATGTATTATAACAGTTAGTATTGAGACGACTGAAAGAATGGAACTAAAGAATAGAAATAATCCAGCATGTGAATGGAACCGTGGTTCATAGTTGGCGCCCTTAACCACTCATCTACTAGGAAACTGGCCTTTTGTTTTTCTTTGTATAGACTGACATAACATATCAACAAAAGCGTTTCCATATCAACAGAAAGTGAGTGTTGGGGCAGGGGGGCGGGTCGGCTTTGCGTGACCCATATACAGGGTTTGATCCTACACACACAGATCCGGGTTGTAGTGCAAAGTCCTCCAGCCAAGAGGGATCAAAGAACAGCTCATGTTTATCCATTATCCTCATCCAGAAACCATTGCTTACCAGTGTCCATCCTTTTCATTTCATTACTCTACGTGCACAGTGTCATCAGAAGATTGACAATATCTTTGGACGCACATATGTACCAATGAGCAGTGTGAAAGCTGGTCAATAATGTGAATGACAGGACTGACCTTTCCATCATATTTGTGAATTGCGTACATGGGTGCAGCTGGATGACATGTGTTAATTACAGCATGTATTGGTGTCCAGAGAGGTCAGGGAAAGCTGTGTTAACCCCTTTAAGCTAAACAGGCTCCGCCCCAGGGAAGGGAAATCCCTCTAATCAACACGTCAAAGATCAGAGAATTACTAATACACACAGGAGGACTGACAGCAATAGGCGTCTGCTGTCATTATACACTGGTTAAGTAAATAATGATTAAAGGAACACAACACTGATACTCATTGACAACCTAGATCAGGGGTGTCAAATATGGCCTGTAGGCCCAAACCGGCCTCCCAAAGGCTCCAACCTGGCCTGGGGGATTGAATGTGTGAAATGCAAAAATTACACTGAAGATATTAATAATGAAGGGGGTTAAAATCATTGAAGTTCAGGAGCCACATACAGACCAATTCAATGTCAAATGGTCCAAACTCATAAAAAAATACCAAAACTCATGTCATTCGAAGCTTTTCGTTCTATCTTACAGACAAGAGTGAAAGGCCCTTTATTCTAGGCGAGGCAAGTTTATTTGTATAGCACAATTCATACACGGGGCAATTCATAGTGCATTACAAAAATGGAAAAACCCACAATTACAATTAAAGCATAAACAATAATCAATTAAAATAAAGTAAAAGAGGAGAGTGCAGATTGAACCCTTTCAGTTGTTCTATGCACAGTTGAACAGAGCTGTTTCCAGCCTGGACTTAAACACTGTCAGAGTCGAGGTCTGTCTCACATCATCAGAAGACTGTTCAGAGTTTAGCTCATGGAACTGAAACGCAGCTTCACCATGTTTAGTCCTGACTCTGGGCACCAGCAGAAGACCAGGCCCTGAGGTTCTGAGGGTCTGAGATGGTTCATATGGGACCACCATGTCCCAGATGTACTTTGGTGCTAGACCATGGACAGACTTCTCCACCAGTAGAGCTGTTTTAAAGTCTATTCTCTGAGCCACAGGAAACCAGTGCACAGACCTGAGCACAGACTAATATGCTCGTACTAACTGGTTCTAGTCAGGACCTGAGCAGCAGCGTTCTGGATGTTCTGCAGCCGTTACAGTAGTCTAACCTGCTAGAGATAAATGCATGGATGAGTCTCTCTAAGTCTGGTTTAGACAGTAAACCGATGAATCTGGCAATGTTTTTGAGATGGTAAAAGGCTGATGATGTTATTGCTTTAATGTGGCTGTTAAAGTTTAGGTCTGAATCCATTTTTACCCCTATTCTACACTATGAACATCAATATGTAGAAAAAGACAGAAGAAAAACTGTGTCCTAGATTGAGCCTGACCTTGGACATGTGTTGCGTGTCATTTCCATCCATCTAATAGACAAATCAGCATGGAAAATCTCTAACTGACAACCGTATCATTCACAGTTCTACCGATCCTAGATTATAAACAAGAACAAGTAGTAATAGTAGTATTAGGACTGGAACTAAATTGTATATGCAGGTGTTTTTGATGTGAACAAATGCTGAGTTGTATTGCGTGAAATGTCTGTTGTAATTAGATCAGTTATAACCTGTAACTCTGTCTACTGTGTCCTTTAGACGTGGGCTCAGTGTCAGGACAGAATCTCCAATGCCATGTCTGAACTAGATGAGCTGAAAACCAGACTGAAGCCCCAAAACCGTGAGGACTCGGACAATGCGATGCTCATTCAGGTGCGTAAAACACTGTCGTATGAATCAAATAAAATGCAGACTTTTCACTTCTTTCAATAATGAAAAAGGTGCAAAAATGGATTGCAGGGAATTGGTCAATTTGGTATCAGAGTGGGAATTGGTCAAAATGATCAGCGTAAATGAAGCGTGACTTACAAGCATCATGTGGGTCTGTACTGTTGAGATCTTCAACTCGGATAAATGCATGTAAACACAATTTTGAACATCGGACAGTATATTCTCTGTTACTTCTACCATCCCAGCTACTCACTAATGGGATATTTCAAAATACAAGAAATTATTTTAATATTTTTCTTCATTCACAGAGGATCACATGTCTTTAAACAGCTTGAACATTTCTGTATGTTGATGTCATGAGTTTAGGGTCTTATGGATTGGATCATTGTGAGAATGTGATAAATTGACCACAGGTTAAAGGTATTGGTCTCCTGCCTTGTTGGACTGAAAGTGGGGTTTTTTTGTTTGTTTTTTTTTTTGTTTATTTGTTTTTTTGCTAACAGAATGCTGGGATGCAAAACAGTAAATCTATAAATACATAATATCAGGGTTCCCACAGGGTCTTAAAAGTCTTGAATGTACAAATCTGTATTTAATACCTAAACAAGTCTTTAAAAGTTAAATTTGATATGTAAGGTCTTAAGTTACGTTGCCATAAACTTGTTTGCTGGTTGTTTTTAATTAATGTGTCTGGAAAATGTCCAAATTCCAAAGAAAGTAACATTAGTCTATTCAGTTCCACGTGTCCAAACCTGACAATAAATATTGAAATTAGGAACCAATTATTGCTAACTTTGCAGTTGGAGTAGATAAATACATTTTCTGGGAGTCACAAATTTTTGCCAGTATGGCCATGAAACAGGCTATGAAATGATTATTAAATTCTGCCTCAGTAGTCTTAAAAAGGCCTTAAAAAGTCTAAAATGTAATTTATAGAAACCTGAGGGAACCCCAAATATGTGATTTTGCAATGAATGTCATTATAATAACCAGTTTTATTTCCTCTTTAGTGTTAATTTTACTTATATTATGAACTATGCTTACTGTACAAAGGTTTGTTTTTATAGTCCTGTAGGTGTTTGTAATTGTTTTAAATGTTCTACCTCTAGATTTCTGAAATATTTGGCACATTCTCATCATAAATAACAATTTTAAACCATAAGTAATTGTCTGGTTTGTTCAACTTTCAGCTTGTAAACGTATAACACATTGATTTGACATTTATTGTGATAGTTACTGACAGCAACTAACAAATGTTTTAATTGTAATATTTTAAATCATCAGGAAAGTGAAGCCTCACAAGTTGTTTGTGTTAATGTATACCAATACTTTTGACAATATAGTGTTAATAGTGGAATAAATGAAAAACAAAACTGTCTATTATTGCAAAATCTACTACTAACTAACTAACACATGGAATACAGAATGAAATTTGATCAGGAATGTGAAAAAAGTGAGTTTGCATTAATTTACATGAATCTGTTGGAAGATAACTTTACTGGTCAATAAGCCTGAAAACTGACCGAAGTTTCCCCCACTCTTCAACTCTTCCATTAAAGCTACCCCCCATCCCACCAGAGCGCCTCACTTTACCCCCCTTTCCCTTATTTAATACCCCATGCTTTCACTCCCCTCCCCCCCTTTACCCTCACTACCCTCCCCCTGTCCCGTCCACAGCCCTTTAATCTGGACAACCGGAGCGAACAAGAGCTAGAAAGAAGCAGAGAAGTGTGTCCACAGGCTTTGTACATGGCTGTGTGACTGTGTTCCTGTATGTGTTATGCAGGAGACGGAGCTCTCTCTGCAGCGTTTGGCCACTGGACTGAAGGAAGTGGCCACCATGAAGACGGACCTGTCCCAGTACGTCGGGGCTGGTGACTCTGCTCTGCTGGAGCAGCAGCTGGAGCAACTCCATAGCCAGTGGGAAGAGCTGTGCACAAAGGTAAGAACTAAAAGCAGCTGAGGGAAATGAGAAGCTTCTGTAAGGTGAGCCAGAGGAGATTAGACTTAATGTAGATGCTGCAGGTGTAAGGGAAAAGTGGAGGGCATGGGGGTTGAGAAGGAGGGAAAGTGGCTACCAGCGGTGACCGGCAGCACAAAGCCTCTGCACCGCTGGGACTCAACGCACATTCATTTAAGAAAAGAGACGGCATGTGCAGGTTCATGGAGGGAAAAGTGCAGTCTCTTTTCTGTGTCCCAACAGTTACAACAAAAGGTTAAAACAACTTTTCTCAACATTTCTATTGCAAAACCATAGTTGTTTAGGTCAGAGTCAGTGTGTGAAGAGGTTGATTGGGGTTTTTTGAGCTTGAATAAGACCATTAACAACAACTTCTTGTATTTTTTCCAAATGTTTAGAAAAAATCCCTTGAGTGGTAAATGGAGTACAAATAGCTCCTGACTGGACTCGGTCTGAGCTGGAAAAACGCAAACAGAGCGGGCTATTAAATCTGTAAGGGCATTATTAATGGTGAGAGTAGCTCTTTGTAAACACAGAGGCTCAAATTCCTACAGTTAAGTCTTTTGGCTTATACACAAACACACCGTTGTTGTTGCAAAACAACGGTTATGACGTGCACGGGGTGTAACATTCAGTTATTATGGGTTTAATAGTAATTTGTGCTCATGCTAATTGGGTCGTCCCTGTAAATGGCTGCCTCCACCTGCTCCTGTTTTGGCAGAGTAAGTTCTGTCTGTGGGTGTCCTGTTGATATTTATGCCTGTTTAGATGCTGCCAGACAAGTTTTTATCAAATTTATTCTGACACAATGAAATATTGAGGACCAGATTATTTCAGCATTTATAAAAGGATATATTATGGTTTCTGATTCCTTTTAGTTATTTTAATATAACGCTGTTAATGCCATACAACTGGGGGTAAAACTAATTTCAGCTGCTATGTCTTCCACTTTGTTTTGTTCCCCCCTTTAGTCCTGATATGACTTGGGGGTATTCATCTGAGCCAACACATGCATAGTTAACAGGTTGTAGGTGGGGGAAGCCACTGGAATGGGCCTGATGAGCAGATGGCCTGGCTGGGCTCAAGGGATTCAGGGGACAGGCTCTATTGTTGCATGAGAAGCACAAAGTCCTGTCGGGGTGACAGCAGCTTACACTGCACCCTACAGACTCCACAGAGCAAAAGGACCAACACTGCTAGTACTTTAAAACCAAAGGGCTAATGAAAATCTAATAAATGCCAGCGAGCAGTAATATATAGCCGCTCTGTACAAGTGCTGAAGGCCTCACTAAGCCCCTTAACCTCAAAAAGATCATCAGCCCCCTCCTCGTCTGTGTAATGGGGTGTTTTCATGGCATTAAGCTGTCATTAGGAAAATGAATCCTGGTAATTTTACTTAATATTCAGACACTTGGGAATTGATTCAGTTGATTAATGATGGAGCTTAAACAGTCCTGACTGCCTTTGGGAAAAAGCACACTTAATCATAGTTTTATTGGCATTCAAACTATAAACTGTTCATTTTTGATCAACTCAATTTTTTTCCTTAAATAGAATGTCTGTCAAATTTCCTTCTCTATTGTTTTCTCAATACTAAAAACATGTTTGCTTTAATTTTTTTCTGTTAAGATGAGTTCTGTTACCTGTGAAATTAAGTTCCTTGGTTCCTAAAGATTATCAATTTAATAGAAAAAAGGACTTAAAATCACAATATGAAAATACTGTGCAACCAGCTTTGTAGTGGCATTAACTCAGCAGTGCGAGCATTGAAGCAGTATTAATTTGTAGCCTGCAGGAGTTGATTGTAACTTCAGCTTTCATGCAGAGTTTCTGTGTTGAAGAGGATCAGTGGATTAAAAAACTACTGGCCTGTTTTTAACTGCATATTAACTGCCTCTGCAGTTTTCCTGCCAGCATTAAAACAAGTTAACACCATTAAACTATGTCACTGTTGAAGGATAAAGTACAGCTATAAGTGCAATCTTTAAATCACAAAATGGACCTTATCCCCCCACTTGGCAGGGAATCGTATCTATCATAATGTGTTGAAATGATATAAATCCTCCCCATCAAACACAAAATACACAAAACAAAAGCACAACATACCTGTTTAAATGACCTAATCCTGCTTTATATTTATAATAAATATCTCTTATTGACCAGTCAAACCCCAAAGATACAGAATTACTTTATGTTGACTTCCAAGGTCATTTTTCTCTACATCTAACCTTCCAAAAGCAATATTATCCTCTCTGTATGGCATTTTCCTGTGACAATCAGGTATTTTCCTAGATTTAATTTACTGGTCATGTAGATGTTCACAAAAGCTCAAACGATACTGCATCTAAACTGTAGAAAATATCCCTATAACCAAGGTCATTTATCAGATTCCATGGGTTTTATGGTCAAATGTTACAAAAGATGACGGTGCTTCCATGTTCACTGTGGAGCCTCTGAACCTCCAAACGGATCATTTCTGCTGATGACGAAAAGCTGAGAAACTGCATTTTACCCGAATCATTTCAATGTATTGGGACGATCAGTGGTTCAGAAGTTATTTAACATTTTAGACAACTGTTTAGGTCTTTGAGATTGAACTAAATGCAACTAGAAGTTCTGTGCCTGCTTTTACGGTATGAAAACAAACACTGACTGTGTGTTCAACTGTGAAAACTCACCTTCTGACACTTTTCTTTCTTTCCAAGGTGTCTTTACGTAAGCAGGAGATCGCAGACCGCCTGAACGCCTGGACCATCTTCAACGACAAGAACAAAGAGTTCTGTGATTGGCTGGCCCAGATGGAGAACAAAGTGTGCCACAGTGCAGACCTGAGCTTCGAAGAAATGGTGGAGAAGCTGAAGAAGGTACTTTACCCAGGGAACGTTCCCTCCTCCTCCTTTTCCAACCGCAGCAAATTTCCACAGTTCTGCCATGACAGATTTTCAGTTAGTGGTACTTCACAACCACATCAGATTTTACCTCTGAAACTCTAACAGGCTGATGGTTTTGAACCTTTTAAACCATAAAAAGCACTGAGTGACATCTAGTTTGACGTTGCATAACAGTTCATTTATTTTATTTCAGTCTCTGTTCAATTTTTCCCAGAATTAATACAAACAGTGGTCAGCAGCAAGGCACAAAGATACATGAAAAAACATAAAAATATTGACTTCAGGGGTGTAGGCTAAAGCTATGGCTCATTTCTCATAATCTTTGTATATATAATATTAAAGTGAGAAGCTATTTTGGTTAAAGCTACTCTGAAACAAAAACTATTTTGTTTTTCAGTTTCATGAGTAGTTAGCTGGGTATTTATGAAAGATAAATAAAAACAAACAAAATGTTGAAACATTTTCTACAGTATAAGATATAGTCAAGGAAAAAATTATTAGACCACCCTTGTTTTCTTACATTTTTTGTTCATTTTAATGTCTGGTACAACTAAAGGTTCATTTGTTTAGACAAATATAATGATAACAACAAAAATAGCTCATAATAGTTTAATTTCAGAGCTGATATCTATCCAT
>JAQQZY010000017.1:10556865-10570918 GCA_030068375.1 Ostorhinchus rueppellii | reverse complement strand
TCCACTAGATGGCACTGAATGACCTCATATGCAACTCTGTACTGCCATGCCCTATCTCACAATGATAAAGAATCCTTGAATAAAAATTCCTGGATCCAGACAGTGATCCAGATCGCTTCCAAAATGTAATCATCTCTTCCTTGACCCAGAGCGGACATATCCTGCAAATTTCATCAAAATCCATCCATAACTTTTTGAGTTATGTTGTTAACAAACAAACCCACAAACCCTGGCAAAAACAGAACCTCCTTGGCGGAGGTAATTATGCTGAAATGTGATGCACTGTAACTGTTTAAACCTATTTGGACTGGAAATGTTGTATTTGATACGACAAACACAAATCCGATTTTCACTAACATCACTAATGTGATAGAGTTGCATTTTACAGCTAAAGTCCCAGCACATTTTGCTTCTCAGGCGACCTGATTGTGTCATTTTGGACGGTTCCTGTTTCTTTTAGAACCTGGATGAGTTTTCCGATGGTAAACATCCTTCCTCTACAGGTCTATAGGTCCGATGAAATGAGTTTGGACAAGAACTCAAAGGACTCACACACTCACTCCTCTATAGTCATCCGCTGTCGGGCATCTATTGGGAGGCTTTCATGCTCTCTTGCGCCTGCCACTTACACTCACAGCTGTTTTTAGTGCTTATTATTTCGGTGGAGGGCTTCTCCCTCTCTGCTCTGACAGGCTCTGCTGGACCCCGGCAGGAGAGGAAGGATCAAATGGGAAAATTAACTCAAACTTCCAAACGGGGCACACTTCAGCCTTTCAAGCTGTGGAGGAGAGCTTTGATTGTTCCAGGCGTTGCTATGACACCAGTCGTCGTGGCTCTGTGTGTGTTTCACAAAAGAGTCAGTTGCCGTGGTAACCTTAGAAGTTTGAGATACCTGAGTGGAGTTAGGGGTTTAGGCTTTTAACTAAATACTGTATTTTGGGTCATTTTTCTTTCTTTTGTCATAGTTTGTTCTTTTTTCCCCCTCTTTTTCTCTGCCGTGCCTTCTTCAGTGGCTTTTCTTTTTCTCTCACTTTTTCTAGTTTTCTTTTTTTTTGTATCTTTTAGCTATTGTATTTTCCTTGGTTAAAAAAAAAACAAAAAACTCCCTCCTCCCTCTTTCTTTTCCATTAAATTGTAATTAAAGTCGAGAAAGTCAATCTGTAGAGTGCAGATCTCCACTGAGGCCCCAGAGTACTGCAATTCAATGACAGAGGTGGGAAAAAAGTTTTGACATGATTGGCCTGTGCCTTACCCTTCCACCAAGGGTAATAAAAAAAATTCTGTTGGATCTAGAAAACCAACAAAAATATGTTACACAGCTTATTTTGATCTAATCATCAATTTCTTTATGGCATTATTGGGCAATTTTTTTGTATTTTTCATTTTACAACAGAACAGAACAGAATAGGCTTTATAGTCATTGCAAAAATGCCCTTGTACAGTGCAATGAAAATTGGTTTTACATTCTGTAAGGTGTTCAAGTAAGATACACACACATCAATTATACATTCAAGAATAAAATATATCGAACGTTTGACTTGAGGGCTGTTTCATTTCATTCCTTGACTTGAAAATATTCAAATTGCCATACAGTTTGTAACCCTGTGGGTGTGTGTTTAGGGTGAAAAAGCTGAAGGAGACTCTGGTGACAGTGCAGCAGTTGGATAAAAACATGAGCAACCTCCGCTCATGGCTCTCCCGCATCGAGGCCGAGCTGTCCAGGCCGATCACCTACAGCGTCTGTCACCACCATGAGATCCAGAGGAGGCTCGCTGAGCAGCAGGTACACAACAGCACGCACACACTTCCCTTTCTTTGTTGTGGTATTTGTCCATATTTAATGTTTGTTACTTTTCTGTGTTGTTGTGTCTTCTGCTACTTTATGGAGTTCTTACTGTTGCTTCAGTCCGTCTGTCTTCATGATTAATAATTCACATCAGCTCTTTGTTTATGTATATGGGAGTGGTAGTTCCATTCAGAGCCCCCCTACCTCTGGTTTGTGTATCTGTAGGCAGATGCTTCTATACAATGGACTGACGCTCTGTCCATCCTCATGTCTGTCTGTGTGTCTGTCCAGGAGCTGCAGAGGGACATTGAGCAGCACACGGAGGGTGTGGCGTCCGTACTCAGTCTGTGTGATGTTCTGCTCCGGGATGAGGATGCTGCTGGGAGTACTGAGGCAGAGGGCGACTCTCTGCAGGAAACCAGTCACAGTCTGGACCAGCGCTGGAGGACCATCTGTGCCATGGCTCTGGACAGGAGGCTCAGGTACAATCTGACACACAACATATACATGTCACATTAGGACACTGTCATCCTCAAAGTTGAGTTTTTCTCTGTTTTTTTTTCCACATCCACTTACGTCAGTCCATAATTCCAGCTGCACTCTTTCTGTTCATTTCTAATCAAATCAAAGGAATTGTTCAGGTTCTTTCACTGTGCAACTTTGACCTTGTCGAGCTCTTTTCACATTTAGTCTGAAGAGGCTTTTTGGAGAATAGGAAACATCCTGTGTTGTTAATAAACATATTTTATTACAAATTAATATGGGCAATGTTTTTAAACTCTCATGCTTCAGATCTTAAAAACACGATATGTATATTGATATATCTGTTATATCTAAGGCGTCCATGTTTCCTGACTGGTAGAAAAGTGGTTATCATATGTGTAAAACTTGCTCACCAAATGATGCAGATCTCTAATCCACAAACTGAAAGGTGGTTTATATTTAATAAATCTAAAAATCTGCATTACTGTGCCAAAGGGTTCTGTAGATATTCACAGCATGTTAGATAGTAATCAGAATATTCATTTTGTGCAGTTTTAAAGCACGTTATTGTGATCACAGTTAAGACAATTGAATGAACGGTATTTTAAATTGTATTATTTTGTTTGAAAAAGTCTAAAGGTAAGTGTCTTGTTTTCTTTCTGCTTTCACTGGAGGTTGTCCTTGGTTAGTAAAACCCCTTCAGGTTATTAATAAATGACTGCTACAGGAACAAAGGCGTGCTGAACATATTAAGTCACCTGTCAGAATGTTAGCTCTGTAGACTTGAACTCCACAATGATCCTCTTGTAGGATTGAGGAGACCTGGAGGCTCTGGTGTAAGTTCCTTGATGACTACTCACGGTTTGAGGACTGGCTGAAGATGGCAGAGCGCTCTGCTGCCAACCCAAACACTGCAAACGTCCTTTACACTGAAGCCAAAGAGGAACTCAAAAAGTTTGAGGTCTGTTTAAATGTTTGTCATTGTCACCATTTATCTCATCATGCTTTTTTTCTCTCCTTTCACTCTGAATATTCTAAGCACAAAGCATGCACTCCACAAATGCTGCCTTCTTAAAGCATTTTCTTGAACCATGATGCTTTTCTTTATTCTTAGTCCATAAAATAAGAGAAGTCTTTATTGTCATTGCCCAATCATACACTACAATGAAAGCCGAGCACTGTCCACATGGTACACAACAATAACAGACACATGCAACCATTAAAACAGAACAAAATATACACAGAATAAAATCTGTATGTGCAAAATAAATAAATACAGTGTATAAAAGTTTAATGCTGAAGGCTCCCTGTCAAAAGAAAAGCAGCTTATCAGGTCTGTACTCTGTTGTAAAAACTGTTCCTGAGTCTGTTGCGTTTGTTGTTGTGTTGAGTTTGTTGCTTTCTTGTTTTAGGGTTTCCAGAGGCAAGTTCATGAACGGTTGACCCAGTTGGAGCTGGTCAATAACCAGTATCGCCGGCTGGCTCGGGAAAACCGTACAGACCGGGCCAGTCAGCTCAAAGCCATGGTCCATGAAGGCAACCGGCGCTGGGACACCCTGCACCGCAGAGTGGCTGCCATCCTCCGCAGACTTAAGGTACACGGCACAAAAACAGGAATAATATGGCCTTAGTTTCAACATTTCTCACATTTTTGTCTCCAAGAAGTGAAGATGTGCATCATATTATGAAAGGGATGTAGTACTGGTGTTTAATTATGCTTTGTGTGATTTAAATTGCACAGAATAAAAGTTGCTGAGGTTGAATTATCTGACTCTTTTTTTGCAGTCACACATTTAATAATCAGAATAATTTATTGTTTCAAAGTGACACCAAATCTAAGAATGTGTATTAGTTATTGTGTGTTAGCTGTAATGTAAAAGTGTGTTCACCAAGTGTCAGTACATGTACAGATGTCTTGGGCTGCATCCACTTTCCCAATTTTCCTGTTATTAAACTTTATCAGTAATCATGAACGTCATTATTAAGGCATCTTGCAAAAGTACCATATTTAAACATGCTGTTTTGATCATTTTTAGTGTTCACTGTCTCATTTCTCTATATCTGCATTTCCCGTTTGTGACAAAAACAGTCATTTCTTATTTGCAGTCGTTTTGTATCAGCCCAGATAAACAATGAAAGTTTTCATTTGGGACTTTTTTTAAGCCGTTTGTACAGATGTTCATAATTACCTCATATTTCATTTTCTTTCAGTATTTTACGAGTCAGAGGGAAGAATTTGAAGGCACCAGGGAGAGCATGCTGGTGTGGCTGACAGAGTTGGACCTACAGCTCACCAACGTCGAACACTTCTCAGAGAGTGACGTTCATCACAAGATACAGCAGCTGAATGTGAGCACTCAGGTTATGGACACATGTGCATCTTCAGTCTTTTTTCTGCTCCAACAGGTTTTAAATTAAGTCGTATGAAACCAACCGTGTCCAAGTTGGATTATTTATTTCTTCTTTGCACACATCTTGTAGCACTTAGAGGAACTGGGCTCTTTTTTTAAAAAATGTATGTTTCCTTCTCAGATCGTTAACCGGAGCCTTTTCTACAGATGCTGCTTAATTTATTTTGCTTTGTTAATTCATCCCTCTGTGTCCTTGCAGAGTTTCCAGAAGGAAATCACTCTGAACACGGAGCGCATTGATGGGTTGATAGTGTTTGGAGAGGGTCTAATCCAGAAGAGCTCGCCACAGGACGCAGCGCTGATAGAAGACGAACTGGAGGAGCTTCATTCCTACTGTCAGGAGGTTTTCAGCCGACTGGTCCGTTTCCACCAGCGCCTCAGCCAGCCCCCTGTAAGCTAGATGCTCAAAGATTTTTTCTCAGACTACTGCAAATTGCAAATGTATTAAAAAAAACATTTAAAAATTGCAGTTTTCAGATAAGCTCAGCTGGTCTGTTGTTGTCCAGGGTTATTTGTTTGTTAATAGATGTGGGTTTGTCTATTTGCTCTTCTGATGTGAATGGTAGGTTGTATTTTTGTAATTTAATATGATTTATATACTGGACGAACAGGCCATGAAGGCTAAATATACAATGAACTTAATCCGGTATGCAATTATGTTCTTAGTTAAAACCAGTGGGAAAAACCAAGAAGTAGTTTTATTAAAAAAAAGTTAACATGCTATCATACTTTTAGGTTCTACCGTGGAACTGACATCCATGTACCTGACATACACTGTTCTTTGTTAGATCACAGAAGAACCTGAAGTCTCAGCTACCAGCTTTTCTTTGGAGTCTAGCTTGGAGCTGATTGGTCGACCGTGGCTTGGACGGAGTCAAGGAAGTCTCCCAGCCACACCCATCCACCTGCTGACCAATCCTCTGTCGCGCTCAGGGCGGGAGACGCCGATGAGCGTGGACTCCCTGCCCTTGGAGTGGGACCACACCGGGGACGTGGGAGGCTCATCATCGCATGAGGATGACGATGATGAAGAACATGAGGATGAGGGCGCTTACTTCAGTGCAGGTACATTTACATTTATTTTACAAAGGAGCACATTGATTATGGCCTTTTTTGTTTTTTTTTTTTACAAACTCTTAAATACAAAACAGATCCCTGAAAAATGCAAGTTGAAGACTTCTGGTTGTGACGCCAACAAAGCGTGGTTTATTGGGACTTAAATATGTCAAGGTTAAGAAGTGAAATGTAATTTTCATTCCATAAAAACCCTCAGTGCTGACTGTGAGCACATTTATGGCATACGTACATTTTGGCTTTTTACATGATTGATGCTTCCTGAGCTGAAAATATTACATCAGAGAGCACTTTTTATTTCAAACTGCTTGCTCTGTGGCTCATATTTTTTATGAGCGGTTTAGAAGTTAGTGGTTGCCTACTGTTTTGTGAAAACTTCTCTACAGTGGGTATAAATGAACAGGAGCTGGGTTTCCATTCCAGTTTTCCGCAAAATAAGTGATACGTCTACAATTTTGACAAAGTGGGCGTTTCCATTGAAGGGTGTTTGGCTTCTGATGCATGATTCTAGTAAAGTCATGTCTATACATGTCGAAATTCTTATAAAATACTGTATAGTTTTTACAAAAAGAGAGAGAGAGAGAGAGAGCTGTATGGGATGGACACTTAATACTGGATGTCACAGTGTGAGTTGTGGGCACAAACCAGTTACAGATGTTCAAGCCTTTGAAAGGTCAGTTACATTTTGCACATTTCTGAGGGTAATGGAAACCCAGCTACTGATACTAGCTGATATAGGCAGGATGGAATCAAGTAAATATCACCATGCCTGCACCACAGCCATTTATAGAATGTTACTGGTGTGTGCATCTTTTATTTCTTTCTCGGCCTTTTTGACAAATCTCTCAAACTCCTGCATCGTTTCACTCTTCTCCATTGTTATTTATTATTTTACTGATAGAAAACAGTATTTATTTACTCCTAGTATGAATTTATCGGTACATGCATTGGCCATTTATTAGATTCTTGACTTTCTGAGTTTAAGCTGCAGTTGAGAAATGTGCAACAAAACAGAATCTCCCAATTATTACCATAATCTCATTTATTAGGTAATTTTTTTTACCAAGAAGTAATACATGTTACATGTTCTTTTAGGTATTTTATATCATGCAGTTAATTTTATTGTATACAGGTAAAGTCTTGCCTGAATCTTTTTGTTTTTTACCCAACTTTTTCATACAAGGAAAAACCTCTTCTGCAACTCCCAGCAATATTAATTAAGCACGCAATGGGAAAATACATTCTCACGTCATTTGCCGAGTTAATTGTTACCCAAATAAAGGCAAAATATGAAGTAGAACAAGTAATATCTTGGGGAAGGCAACTAATACTCTGTCCAAAATAGCAAATACAAAATAAAGAAACATTTGCTGTGAGATGCATTGTTTAAAGTTCTAACACATTTCTGGATTTTTCTACTTCGTTTCAGTTTCTAGCAGGTCTGTATGTGAATCTCCAAGATGGAGATCAGAAGCAGACGCAGAAACTGAGCCTGAAGGCCACGCCGAACGTCCACCCACCCTAACCAGTACGCCTCTAAAACAGGGGAGCTATGTAAGTTTCCAACATTTGACTTCAGCAAAATAAATTTAAAAATCTAGTGTAACTGGTGCATCTTCTGACTCCTTCCCATCTTTGCCTCCAGTTGCGTCTCATGTCTCAGTGCAGTGGCAGCATTGAAAGTTTTAAGAGGGTCTCGCTGATACTGGATGATGAAGAACAACCGCAGGAGCTTGGTCTGACGGGTGCGATTAACACTGAAAAGCAGTCAGGTGAGAGGCCTGTAAGCACAAAAGAGAGGAGAGATTAGTCACAGAATGAAACAAATCAACATACATGGCATAAAAGTTCTAGTTTTTTTTTTTTTCATGAGCACTTAATGAAATGTCTTAAAGTGAAAAGCAGTAAATGAGGGCTGTTGTACATTTGTCAAAGTGCTTGAATAGTCAATGCAAACAGGACATTCAGAACTGAAAAGTGCAATAGTGTCACCAATTAAACAATAATGAAGAAAACGAAAAACGATTACAATAGATGATACCGGCAAATATAGAATTTAGACAATTAAAAAAATGGAAAAAAAAAAAAAACAGTAGTTGAGTTTGAATGTGTCACTTAAAATCATCTTTTTCTTCCATTCTCATGCTGGGTTTATAGATCATCTTGACCATGTCTACATGCCTAAATGCACTGAATTGCTATAATGTGACTGGCTGATTAGATATTTGCGTTAACAAGCGTACCTAATAAAGTGGCCAGTGAGTATTTTAAAACAGGACGCAGCCTATGAAAAACAATCATTCAGAATCCAGGGCAGACATGCATTAAATAGTTTTTAGATTAGTGCTGTTTGTCTCACTGCCTAGTGTCTAGATCATTTAAATTGATGATACAAGGTTATGAATAATGTCCTGTTTGTTTCACTATTTACTTGTGGTGAGTTTTGTTTTAAGCACGAATAACGGCAAAAAAAATACAACAGTTTTTCAGTCATACCTGTCTGTTTTCTCAGGTGTCATTGAGCGGTGGGAGCTGCTCCAGGCCCAGACCAGGACCACCCTACAGGCTGGCCCTCAGGATACTCAGCAGCTCACCTCTGACCTGGATGACATCACTTCCTGGTTGGAAAACGTGATCCCAGGGCTGGAGGCGCTCTGGCGGTCTGACCCAGCAGCCAGCGTAGAGGACATGACGGCCACGGCCAAAGAGCTGAAGGTGAAGTTACTGAATGAACACAGCTGATCAGGGCCACATTCATTGTAGTTTCATATTCATAAGTGCATTCTGTGCAGGAGATGCAGAAGACGTTTACCCGCTACAAGTCTATGATGCTGTCGGTCAACCTGAGAGGTCAGGGAGTCCCAGAACTCCAGCAGAGACTGTCTGATGTGAACCGAGGCTGGAGCAGAGCATGTACCGGCCTCCAGCAGTGGGACACCAGTCTGAGGAAGACACTGATGCGCTGCCAGGTGAAGAAAACATTAGCTAGCATATTTAGGCCCAGGTCACAACAATGCTCAAAAGTGAAAACGTCAAAATATTTTAGTAAATGTGCCTTTGCTTTAGACAGCAACAGCATTTTTAGGGTTTGAAAACGCAAACATTGAATTTTTTCCCTTCAAGTTCCCCTAGCTGCTCTAATTTAGATTCCACAGTGATTTCAGCAATTGTCAAGAATCTTTCTAGAGGGTAGTAGAGAGCAGAGCAGGAAGATGTGATTTTATTTCGCGCTAGAGAACAGGAAGAGAAGTAGAAAGGTTCTACGCAGGCGCTTGGTCTTGGTGGTGGTGATGCCACCTGGTGTGCATACTACATTTCACACACTTTTGCATGTCTATATGAAGATTTTTACCCAAACACATGTCTAAATGCGGAATTAAAAGTGAGAACGCAACGCCACTTTTGCGTTTTCAGTTCAGATTTTTACCGTCGAAACGTAGCCTGAGAAACCATATCAGACTGAAATGCAAAAGAGTGTCAAATCTTATGTTCGTTGTTATAGGATGATTCTTTTTAGCCTTAAATAAACACTAAATTAAAAAAAAAAAAAAAAAAAACACTATGAAAATCTAAGAGCGTTTGTGTTGAAACATTAAATGGCTTTGAGTGTGTTACTTGCAATAATAAGTCTCTTTAACAAGAATTGCTCCCATTTGTTCCCAGAGCAGTCCTGTCATTTAGAATAGTTTGTGTTGCCTCTAATAACCAGAGAATTGATGAGAATTACAGGTGGATGTAATGGGAGAGGTAGTGGAGGTGGGTAGAAGTACAGAGAGAGGCAGAGTGGGTGAGGTGGGTGTAGAGCAGTGGTTCTCAATCCTGGTCCTCGAGGGCCGCTATCCTGCATGTTTCAGATGTTTCCCTCTTCCAATCCACCTGACGGTTGTTATCAGGCTCCTGCAGAGCTTGATGATAGGTTGATCATTTGAATCAGGTGTGTTGGAAGAGGTACACATCTAAAACATGCAGGATAGCAGACCTCGAGGACCAGGATTGAGAACCCCTGGTGTAGAGAGATGGACAGATAAGTATAAAAGCTGACCTGATTAAAAGCAAAGGCCAAAGCCCACTTCAGACTAAATGCAGCCCCGGATCACCAACAGATGCATTTCCATAAACATATTAAATCCATACTTTAAAGGTCCATATTAGGAAATGTTTACAAAAGCACCAAAATTTAAAAAAAAAAAAAAAAAAAACAACCTTACTGAATGTCACTATTTTTTTTCTCAACATTTTTTCTAAAAAGTAAATGAACTGTGGCAAACCTTTAACTCAGCTGACTGTAGCAGCAGATGGGGTGGACTGTTGAGAACCTGCTTTTTATTAGAGCCATATGTAACGTAGCCTACAGCGCCACCTGCTGGTGACACACTGCAGCTAAGACTATTCTGTCCAAACCACTTTATGAAAACAAACATCTGCAGTTTTGCACCTTCCAAAAGTTCTCTTCTAATGGACTTGACTTATGTCCTGATGTGCTGTAATATTAGTGCCGTTCAGATCTATAGACCTGCTGGAATCCTGTCCTTACTGACGTTTCCTGTGTCTACTCCAACTTCTCTAAGCAAGGAACGCTCTGGGAACAGAACGGAGACATTTTTCAGTTTGTTTTTTCCTTCCTGCTTCATCAATACAAGACTTTCAACTTTAGCACGATTTTCACTCAGACTTTAAGATGCTATAAATTATATTCAGCTCCAAAACGCCTGCAGTTGCAGCAACAGAAGGTCATTGTTATGGAAACCAAACACCGCCTGGTCTAGTTGCACTGGCAGGTTTTCAAAACATTGCAACCCGGCACTTTACAAATACACAGCCTCGAGGTTCAACACTTGGTTTGAGCTTCATTTTTGCTTGTTTCACTGCAGGTGAAGCCTATAATTATGGACTGGAATTTATAGAAACATACCTGACATGTTGCCTTTAACGTCTGACATGTAGGAGTTCCATGAAACGCTCCACTCGCTGCTGTTGTGGCTGGCCCATGCTGAGAGCAGACGCTACGCGGTGGACATCAATAACCCACACACAGCCGTCAGAGCCCTGCAGCAACACCAGCACACACTCACCGTAAGGAAACTGTTGATGTTAAGCACTCACATCACCGCTCCGTCATGTGTCGTCGTCATCCTCACCGTGTTTGTGGTTTGTAGGAGCTGCAGGAGGAGCTGAAGCTCAGGCGGAGTCAGCAGGCCTCCCTCCAGGCTCTGTGGTCTCAGCTGCAGCCTGAGGACGGAGCAGACATCGATGAAGCCCAGGAGAAACTCCATGTGACGGGCAGTAAGCTGAAGCTGCTCCTGGGGCAGGTGGCCCAAGACCTGAGGACGGTGCAGCAGCGTCTGGTAAGAAAGAAATCACAGCATTTACTTGGATTTTAAAATCAACTTTGAGCTCAATTAAAGAGGAATTTATTTGCATTTACTTCAGGACTGTGAGTCTGTGTCAAACGTCCAAGTCCAAAAAGCGTCTGCAGAGGGTTCCAAGGACACTGCAAACACAAAGAAAGGTTCCACCACACGAAGGTACGTTTAAAGGCATCAGCATTTAATCTGTGAACGCAGAGTCAATGGCAGTGAAACTTACACTCTGTTAAAAACAGGGTTCCTGCAGGTTTAACTGAAGACTGAGAAAAGAAGTTGATGCCCAGTTCACAACCAGACTGGCAAGACTTCATGACTCCTAGGATTTAGGAGATTGTTTTAATTTACTCCAACTCCTTGATTCCCACCGTTCCCAGTCGTTTCTCACTGGGGGATGGAACGGAGTAGACCAGCGCTACTTTCTTTGCGTCACATTTAAACAATACAGCCAATAAGTTTATGACAGCGTAATTTAAGACCTACCACATCACATTTAGTACCTTTTAAGGACTTTTTTTTTTTTTAAAGGTAATAAAAGCAGATTTGGAAATTCAAGACGTTTAGACCCTGTAAACACTCTCCTTCATGTGTGTGTGTGTGTGTGTGTGTGTGTTATGAATACCTATCAAAAACATCTTCCACGTGTCCTCTGTCCAACAGGGAGCTCAGAGACTCGTCCCCGCCTCGCTCCTTCTTCTACCGGGTTCTTCGCGCCGCCTTCCCTCTTCACCTCCTCCTGCTGCTCCTGCTGCTCCTCCCTGTTCTGATTCCTCTGTCGGAGGACGACCCCAGCTGCTCTGTGGCCAACAACTTCGCCCGCTCCTTCTACCCCATGTTACACTACACCAACGGCCCTCCGCCCACATGATCATACTGATTTATAAAAGAGACTTGTGAAAAGCTGCAAGAAATTCCTGAACAAAATCCTGCATTTTTTGCCAAGCTTTAGCGAAAATACTACCCAAGATATCAGTCAGACCCAACTGTTTGGCTTCAATTTGTTCAACTACTTGCACATTTTATCATAAGTAAGACTGATTTTAAAAAAAACAACATTTTGTATACTGAAAACACTGGTTACATTTAATGTATTTAATACAGCTTGTATGAAATCACATTGTTTTTTGTTTTTTTTTTTTACACTTGCAGATTTTTCTAGGCTGGAGTAGATTTTGAACATGAACCAATGTACTGTTGACACTATAGAAAAGCATCATGTGTATGTACAGAATGTAATAATATAATGCTTATTTATAATGATCAAAACAGTGGACTTATGCTCCGAATTTTTTGCTAGTAAACACTGTCATTACTCCACTTGTTCAGTTCATTTTTTTCCTCATCGTAATGAGCCGCCCAGATTGGAACAGAAAGCACTGCGTGTGAAAAAAAGACCTATTAAATCCACAAACACGCTGTTAATATTAGATCCAGGATTTAATGTGAGGCACTGTAATGGTATGTTAAAGTTTCCTCTTTACCACTAAACAGAAAAAAACGATTTAAACCAGACATTTGGGGAATATTTACAGCATGGACACCATTCATCTTACAGAGAAAGTGGGTAAACAGAAATTATCCCAAAATAAACAAACAGTCTTCTGTATTAAACTGGATCCTAATGAGTTGCATATGATCTGCTACAAATGTTTTGAAAGTTATTTTGGCATTAGTGAAAAACCTTAGTTACTATTACTGATTAATCTCTAATTTATTTTAAAAAAAATAATTAAAAAAAAGGTTTGAATTGCACTTTTAATACAGGTCAGTTTATAATCCTGTAAGGCAATAATGGAAATCCTACAGTCTGTTTAAAAATACACTGCATTTCTCTGAACATAATGAGACAAATTACACTTTGAAAGTTATTTTTTGTTCATACAGAATCTGATTTGGAATTATGGCAACCAAAAGTAGGAATTTTCTGACTAAAAACCAGAATTTTGTGAACTACAAACTTGTTCTACAGTTAATATGGAGCTTCCAGGCCAGAGATTTGGACAAACAGAGTTGACATCTAAAAAGTTATTGATTTTTGTTGCCATTACAGCAGGATGGAAACTCAAACAGGCCATTTATTTTTTTTCTTGGAAACTGTCATTTTTGTACCAAGCAAAGTTTTTCCTCCCATCATGCTACATTGCAAGTACAATAGGAAAGGATCTTGGGCGATAATTACAAGAGCACTTATGTCTATGTGGCTTTTGACAAGTGGAAAATAGTGAGTCTGTCCATTAATAATAATTAAAAAAAAAAAAAGATGAGGTCTGGAACTGAAGCAATAATCCCTTCACTTTAAATGTTGCAATGAAAATCCAGTATGTGACATAGGATATGATAAACAGTGACCACAAGGTAAGAGACAAAGCCTAAACTGGTACATCAGTGCACGGTGATCAATGTTTTGAAAGTCTATGCATTTGCTGATTATATGCATTTTTCCATTATCCTGATTGTCGAAGCTGCAGCAGGAAAGCGAATACTAAGATACAAAAATAGACTTTTTTTTTTTTTTTTTTAGCAAAACAACGTATGAGTGCAACTTTGTCATAAAAACAACAGTGGTTATGATTTGTCACAAAAAGCTACTGAAATATCTTCAACACTAAAGACAAGGACAGGGAGAAATAATGGAGAGAAAGCCCTTAGCTGTAAGCAGGTGCTGGAAAGCGTGCTTTGGTGGTCAGATGGAGGTCCCCTGTCATGATGTAAACAGCTGACGGCGTATTAGAAATGATCACTTGGTGGAATTCATTAGACATGTGTAGGAGCCAATAATGTAATAACAGCCAATAACGTAATAATGGCCAGTAATGTAATATCTGGCCAATAACGAAACTAGAGAAGCACTCAGAGAGAACAGACCTCCGCCAAGGCAGTGTTTGTACTTTCATCCACTAGATGGCGCTGAATGTACGGATCACCACCAAAATCTA
>JAQQZY010000017.1:10523147-10542448 GCA_030068375.1 Ostorhinchus rueppellii | reverse complement strand
TCTCTACACATTTGCTACACTCTGGCTGACTCAGAAATGAGGCCCAATGTCCAAAAAACCGGAGTGTCACTTTAACATTGGAAACATTTTTATATTCTATAAGACAATGCACCAATAAGTTTTTCAATACCTGGTACAAAACTCACAAAATGAGTTTTCATGGAACATTACATGCATTATGTTTTTCAAATAAGGTTCAACCCAACTCACACAAGCACAAAGGTTTGGCAAAAGTGAAGAAGTTTTCAAATTTCCCAGGAGAATTATCAGACTTTCAGTCAAGCACATTAAATACATTTATAGGAATGCATCTTGTGAAGCCAGCAGTTTGCTATTTTGGTCGCCGTCATGTTGATTATTTGGAGCCAGAAGTGCCCATATTTGGAGAAAAGGGGCAAAACAACAGGAGCCCAAAGGGTCACAGGTGCGGTAACGCTAAGAGCTAACTCACTGACTGAGCAAAAACTGTATGCTTTATCATGCCATGTGTAAGAAAGTAATTTTACAGTCTTGTTAATACAACCATGTAACCACAGGTACATCTGAGATGTCTGTAGATCTGTCAACCTAAGCCCAAGATAGCAGACATTAAAGCCTTTTATTTGACCTAACACCGTATGTGAACCAACCCCAGGGACTATCAGTGGTTTTACACCTTTAAGACACTTCCACATTGGCTTCTTCATGGAGACGAGATCCTCACCCCTTGGTTTAGAAGCATCTTCTCACAATAAAGACCAAGATGATCAAGTATGTTTCCGTTCCTTACCTTGGATGCTCCTCTTGAAAAAAGCCTTACAGCCTTCACACGACCAGACTCCATAGTGGTATCCTGAGGCGTAGTCATGACACACAGCGCAGTAGTGGAGGTCAGCTTTCCCACCAGACGACCCCACACCATCTTCACTCTCCTGGGATTGCCTTCTCAGACTCTTACTGCTGGATAAAGAGTAGCGTCCAAACAAGGAATACTGAGCATGCAAGGTCTAAAAAAAGGTTTAGCTGGAAGTGTAGTCAGGAAAACACCATGCTCCATTTCAGATTTCCACATCAATAGTTTTACAGATTAAGGTTTTATTTAGACAGTCCTACCTGGTCATTAAGATACTGTCCCTTGGTGACAGCTCCACCCATGGGCTCTGGATTGTCTGGTTTTGCTGGGGACGAGCCTGGGAGCGGTGTAGGGGTATGGGTGACCCTACGTGGCCATGGCTGGACCAGAATAAAGGTGTGTTTAGAGACTGATGCACGGAGGAGCAGTCTGGTATACCTGCACTCGCATAACTGAAGATGGTCGGACTGTAGAATGGTAAGGTGGCGAAGTCGTGGCCGAGGTCGGTGTACGGAGAGGGGATGCAGATAGGCTGGCTGGTTTCAAGGGTCAGCGCGGATGAAGGGGAGGAGCTGAGGATGGGGGAGAGGACACGCCCACCCACTCGACTGGAGTCCACCTCCTGGAGCTGCAGGAGGGGCTGATCCTTCTCTGGAGAGGCAGTGGCCATTACAACTGCACAAAGTCTCAGTAACTATAGGTCAACTACATCATCAACAAACGACCCAAGAAACCTAAGACGCACTCATATTTACCTCTGGTGTTGTGTTAGACTCACTGTAGTAAATTATCCACAATGACAAGATGCACAACTAACGGCAAAAACCAGCAGAGCCACCCAGACAGGTACCGAATGCAGGACCAGAGTGTTTTTGAGGGAGAAAAGATGTTCAGGGGTCAGTCTCCATCCGGCCATGGGTGTCACATCAGTGAAAGGCAGCAGAGGGACTCAGATCAGAGATATGCGCTGGACATTTTACCTGAAAAACAGATAAAGGCGATGGTTAAAAATGCTTTTTACTCAACAGTTTCACATTTTCATGAGTTTTCTCTTCCCCCATTTGTTTCCCATTTCAGCTTAGTTTTGATTAGTTTTTAATGCAGATATTTTAGGTTTTCTGGTGCTTAGTTTACTTAAGCTTTTATTAGTGTCAGTGTGTTTTAAGATTCATTACTCAAAATAATCCTGATGGCACTTTATCCTAACATCCACTGCCATGGTGACAGCTGTAAACTGTTTGTGCCAGTTTTATGCCAGACCATACCAAGCTGTCACCTTAAATCATTGATTTCATTTCCATGCAAAATACAGATGAAAACTAAAGAGGTTTTCTCTACAGTTTGTTTCTTTTAAGTTTTGAGAACACCATTTATTTTAAAGAAAGCCTTATTTTTCCATTTGTCATTTAAAAACAGTGGTTTAAATAAAATAATCTTAAACCGTTAACGTGATGAGAGATTTCATTTCCTTGAGGAGTAAAAGATAGAAAATAGGATCTGTAATGTATTGTAGACAGATCAACACATGCAAAACATAAAGCCATCAAACTCTGGAACATCAGAGGACATGTTAACTTTACTCTTACGACATCAGATCCAGCAAATCCCAGCGGAGTTAATCATTCTGGATGGCGAGGGTCTGTCTTTACTCAAAGCTGGTACACGCTCTCCGTAGCTTTGTGGTTTTAAGCTCATTTCTGGAAATCCGTATTTATTCCACAAAAGAAAAAAGCTCCATTAATCTTGTCAAATAACCAAGAGAGGCTTGCTTTGGCTGGCCAAAATACTCAGTAATCCGTAGGAGTAGTTGGAGTCTTGTGCTCTAAGCGTAAAATGAGCGCTGATGAAAACTGCCAGTAATTAAACTCACAAAGCCATAACTGACATTGCGGACCATTAATTATTGTGGATGTTGAACAACAAGCCAGAGCGAATTTTTCTTTTTCGATCCAGTTACTCTACGACTGGAGAACTCACTCTTACGGCTGTGAAATCCTTCTGAGAAATTGAGCCATCTATGTACGCTGAATATCTATTTATATCAGTAATAAGCTTCTACCAGTCATCACCTGCCAACTACTCTTGTACTGTATGTGCGATTAAAATAATCTTAAGTGAATAACAGCCATAAACATGGTATTTTGTAAGTTAATCTAGGCAGTATAGTCACAGAACAGAGGCAGAATCTTAACTACTTAATTAAACACCTTATGAGCCATAATGAATGCTGCCTAGGCTTCACTCTTATGTAACATAATTAGACTGAACTCATTTATTATAAGCTTTTGTTTTACTAATGTTTACCCACTTTACCACAGCAATTAACACCTACTTTTCATTTCTGATACCAGCCGATCCTGGAATAACTTTCTGTACTCTTCCATACACTTCATATACTATCAATCTTATGTTATCTTTACTATCTGTATTTTATTTTTCCATGTTGATCCATTCCGTAGGGTACAAGCAATATCAGTTATACAACTCTACCAAAAGACGGATGTGTACTCTGATGTTCTTTTCAATGTCTTACCCCCCCTGATCTACCGGCAAAACAGGACACTTAAAACCCACCCTGCTTGTAGAGATGACAAAACATCCGCAAAGACCACTCTCAGCCCTTTAATGGGTTATATGTGAGGAGATTCAGGGTCATCCGATTCACAACCATGTTCTATCAGAGCACTTGGAGTCTGCGAATACATCTGTTGGCGAAGAATTACTTCTTTGGTTTTCCTTCCAAATGTATTGCGAAGTTTTCAGGAAATTAGCCAAGGGGAAGTTTCCATCCACTACTGTGATGTCAATAACAACTGGTTCTTAATCGTTACGGTTTCACACTTCACCACTTAGTTTGTCATAGAATAATAACATAAAAGCTAGAACTGATATTAAATTGCATTCTCAGATCCAAAGCTGGATCATATTTGTAGCATTTGTGCAACCTTTGTTTCTGCAGCTCTTCCCTTGAGGTTTTCTACCTATTTCTGTTTGTGTTTTGTTTTAAAATCAAGTCATGTAACAGCTCCTCTTTGGTTCATACAAGGAAGCACATAAATAAATCACCAATTCTATTCCCTACTACATTTATTTGCTTTTACCTTCAAGCAAAACACCAAATTTTCCAACAGCACTCCTGCATTTTGTCGTTTTGCTCTATTACTATCAAAAAAGGCATCCTGCCAGAAAACGAGATTTTTCAGTCGTCTCTAAAAAGTGCACGCTTCAGATCAGAGGTTTTGCTCTTCGACCATCATGTCCCCTTTGTCCAAACACATAACTGAAGTCCCATCCCTTCCAATGTGCTCCACACAACCCAACCTCAGAAATATAGATTTGTTCTAGCTTTGTGTCAAACAGTTCAATAGACTGCATTTTCTCACTGCACATAACATGTTATTAACTCCAAAACAGCCACCGCTTTGGTGCAGTTTACCTCAAGAGCAGGGTGCAAAGGTATCAGAAAAGGGGGGGGACATATTCTGATTGAACCTGCATGCAGAGACAACCAAATAGATTTTGACCAGATCATGGAGAAAGAGTTCTGATGACGTCACCTTCACAACTTTTTATTTATACATTTTCACAGTCTGATAATTCAATTTTAACACATGCAAAAAAAAAAACAAAAAAAAAACTAGCACTGACAAACGTGTAAATGATTGTATACTTTAGAGTGGATCAAAATACTACAGTACTTCCCTCCCCATTGATTGTAATACATTACTTTTTCTAAATAAAGCAGGGCTTTGCCTCTATGTGGTCACTTCCGGCTCCAAAAAGCCAACATACTGGCTTCAAAATGTCACTTCAAAAAGGAATGTATAGTGCCATGGTTCCTCCGTCCACTTATATCGTTCAGCCTACAGTACTTTCCACATACAATGACAAATGTAGCTGAACACTGATGTTAACCACCATGATGAACACTGCTCACACTGACATACTGAGGAAAAATGGGCAGTGTGGTGGAACCCTCAGAGGCAAGCTGCTCTCTCGGAAGATAAACACCTCATCCTAACTGATCGTATGCTAATGAAAACATAATTATGAACATAAAATGAAACCATTTTTCATTTGTGCAATTAGATCCCCAAAAACGTGCACACATACAGTTTACATTCTGACTGTTCAACAGCTGTGGAAAAACTTTTGCCAGATATCAGGGCTCTGTAATTAATTTTGTTCTATTAAATGAAGCCCTTTTGGCCACAAATACCGTGAGTAGGCAGTGGGAGGACAGGTTTATCTCTCCCGTCTACAGGATCTTACCTGACTCCAAGATAGATGAAATGTCAAGGAGTTTGTTTTACTTGCTGAGGTTTAATTACTTTTGCCGACTAGCTCATCAGTGATGACAGATGTGGAACTGATAAACGGGACCACAGAAGCTGCAAATGCAACATAAACCATACTATCAAGATAATAACAAAGGGAAGTGGAGCAACAAATTAACCAGACACTAGATTCATATTATGTCCAACAAGGACAGGATTAAAAAGATAAAGCAGCAGCAGAATGAGACGTCTGGTCAAATCTTGGATTTTTCTTTTACGAGGTCTTCAGTGACCTTGTCTCTGTATCAACTACACAGAATTCAACAGGCAATGAGTCATTTTCAAAGAAAGAGATTCTGCCTCTAATTACATTTGGGGGTAAAACAGATGTGAATAGGTTTTTTGTTTTTTTTTTTCCTTTCTTTGAAGCTTTGACCTGGCCTTCGAAGTTGCCTTTTCACTGTTCCACTGTCCACCAGCTGGCAGCATATGGTGTTGAGAAAACCTCCCAAATCTTCCACTTCTCATCCTGCCAGCAGTGTCTAGAGCCCATACACACAAAACCATCATCATCTGATAAAAATGACCTTTTAAGTACCAGGTTCTCTGAGTGAGGACAGTGTACAACACGGAGATGGTCAGGAAGAAGCGCCCCCCTAATAGACCTACACTGAATGTCTCAACCCAAAGTACAATTAACGTAATAAATATTACCCATACAAGATCGCTTCATATATAATCATCGATGTGCACACATGCACAAACACAACCTCATCTCCCCCAAATTATACAAGGCTAAAGCCAATGAAAGCAAAATGTGACAGAACTGTTCCTGGCCAGTAGCCACTAGTGCATGCCTTTTACACAAAAACTCAAGGCCGTGTCGTTTTCCCATCCTACAATCTCACTGCCTCCTCAGCATCAACCTCTGACTCCTTAATATCAGGCAGGAACTGATATGAAACAGCGCTGCAAAAAAAGGAGCAGCGCCTTACAAAGTATGTAAGTGAGAGAGCAGCTGCTGAATACCATGCTTCCAATGTTGTCAAAAAAAATTATGACAAATATTTGCTCCATTTTTTTTTCCTCTAAAGAAACTATTTTAAACCAAACGTTACTTAGAAAAGTCAACGTATTTGGAATCATGTGGAGCTGCTAAAACCTGAGTGTTCATCAAATTATTTACTGATTGACAAATAGAAGACTTGTCTAACTTCACAACTGTTAACTCATTAACAGTGAATTTTGTTAAATTCAATTAAAAAAAAAAAAAAGGTGGCAGAATTTAGAATGTTTTGCCTATGTAAGTAGGCTCTCTATTGAAATCAAATCGAAAACATGACAAACTAGAACTGCTGTTTATATCATGGAGTAACTTCATTTACATTTTCATTAATTTTGAAATGTGACTAAATGATAACAGATATTGGAGGGAAATATTTGACTTAAAAGTTGTTTTAATAAAGTGCACTGAAAAAAAATATGAGACAGATGAGGCTATGACTGAGTATTATTTTACTTAAACTGTTAACGGCCCCATCACATATTTTGCACTAAACAGTTAATTCTGATAAGAGAAGGCAGGTCATCACATAAACACAGCACTCTTCTACCTCAACACTAGGGCTGTGCAATTAATCGAATTTTGATCACGATTTCGATTTTGTTGTCAAACGATCTCAAAACTCACATAATCGAGTTGAAACTATTTATTTTCTATTCTTCTTTACTCAACTTCCGAGAGACACGTATGCACAATACATTCCATTCACGCCCAAACCCAAAATTAATCGTTTGAATAGTCGGGATTTCAATATTGACCAAAATAACTGTGATATTACTGTTTTCCATTATTGAACCATTTCCATTATCTGAATTTTATTAAAGAAAGACCCAGTGCTACGTCTGTGAGAGTTCCTAAATTAATTTATTGCTCTATTTAACCTTTAAGTTAAATGTCAACACTTATATTATCCTCTGCATTTTGCATTTTTTTTCCAGTGAAAAATCAGGTATTTTCCTATATTTAATTCACTGATCATGTAGATGTTCATAAAGGCTCAGATTAAAGTTGAGGGTTAATATATCAGAAAAAACTGACTTTTTCAGCAAAGATATCAGTAACTGAACATAAAAACAAGTGTCTCCATCCACTGTCTTTGTGAAACTACAGGTGTTTTACTGGTGAATTGATGTTTGAGAAGATGACCGCATTTCCAAGTTCACTACGGAGCATCTGAACGTCATGGGTCATATCTGATGACCATGAGAGGGACAATAAACTGCATACTAGCAATTTATTATTTCAATATATTGATTAGATCAGTAGTCCAGAAGTTATTAAATAATTTAGATAAGAGGATTTTGGTTGACAGTGGATGTTTGAGGGTTAATTTGTGTAGAAGTTTTCAGAAGACACGCGTATATACAGTATATTACTGCTGACTAAGAAAAAAAAAACTGAATTGCTTTTAAAAAAAAAACAAAAC
Source organism: Ostorhinchus rueppellii (assembly GCA_030068375.1). Taxonomy (NCBI): domain Eukaryota; kingdom Metazoa; phylum Chordata; class Actinopteri; order Kurtiformes; family Apogonidae; genus Ostorhinchus; species Ostorhinchus rueppellii. Next base: position 10,534,850 of record JAQQZY010000017.1, on the reverse strand, counting down.
ATGTCATTTGGCATATCCATGTTGGGTTTTAAAGCTTCTAATTCAAAAAAAATGAGGTTCAGGCAAAAATGTAGCATTAATCTAAAAGCTCAGATTCATCCCCAGTGTTTCAGAGCAGCTGGTTGATAGGAGCTCCATGTTTACACAGTGATAAGTGCTTTTTGAAGTAGGCCATCATTCTCATCTGGTTTGTTTAAGTTCCCAAGCCTGATTCTCAAACTACACAGAGAACCAAAAAAAGAAAATCATTACAAAACTGTAATTGATGCAGCTGAGGATGTTTTTTTTTTTTTTTTTCCCCCTGGTGCTTGAACTAATATGTAGATATCTGCAGAGACGGAGCATGCATAAATGTATTTAGGTCAGTTTTACAAGGACAAAAATGAGTGGATCTGAATAAACACAAAAATTAAGCGCATAGATATATATTTATATATAAAGACTGAGATGCATTTATATTCCCAGGCAGGCTCAAAGAACTCGGTATGTCACCATTTTCCATTTCCAGGTTGTTTGTTATCTGTATTAGATCATGACATGACCCCCCCAGAGGCGCCTATAAAGTAATCTTAACCTGGATGCACCGCAGTTTCCTGTTGGACTTTATTCTGTTACCTGTTAACACGGACCACATTCAAGTCTAATCTGATGTCTGACTCTCTCTGTTTACCAATAGGCCTCCTACTTGTTGCTTTGCCGTGCTTCGTCTCAGTCCTGGACCGGTTTCGCCTGTTGCTGACCAGTCCGGGTCTAGTGTCCCCTCCGGCTGCACGTCGCCCGCTGACGCGCAAACACGCACATAACTAAGTTGTATAATTTGTAAACATGAAAAATATTCCTACCTCTTGCTTCGGCGACTGCAGAGAAAGTTTAGTGGGACAGTCTGAGGTCCCGTTCCGATGCCATGAGGGGGAAAGCGTCGTGGGAAAGGTGTCGTGGGAGGTGGTGCGTCGTGCGCGCGAGCCGAGCGCAGTCCGACTTCAGCGCCACTCGGACGCAGCTGTGGGTCTCAGCTCGGATCTTTACGGCCAGCTGCGTTTAGGGAAACTCTGTTAAATACGGCATAATAAGGAACATGACTTCCTATCAGTACTTTCAAAATAAAAACCCACACCGTCTGGCTCGTGGTGCCCAAATGGATGGGTGCGCGCTTGGAGAGGTTGGAACATAATTATTCACAATTAAAATGCGACCATTTTATTTGTAATAAATCCTTTATGAACTTTTCCTCTGTCAGTATGTATCAGTATGTATTTAGTTTACTTCAAGATATTTTATTTTATTATTTTTATTTCATTAATATATGAAAATACAACAAAAAAAAAATAAAGCTGGACTATTGAGCTCTATCCTTTAAACAATTATTTTGTTGCAATTTAATTTTCTCTGTGAATGAAACCTTTCTTCTGTGATTTATCAACGATTCCTCTGCATGTTGCATTTTTCAATGAAAATCAAGTAATTTCCTATATTTGATTTGTTCATCATGTAGATGAAATTAAATAAAAAATAATATATAATACATAATATATATATATATATATATATATATATATAGGTTACTATATCGGAACAGAGAAAACTGAAGTGAAAGTGAATTTTTTTGTCCACAGTATATCATTAACTGAACATAAAAACAAGCATATACAATCAGTGTCATTTGTCAAACTACATGGGTTTTATTGGTGAGTCAGTGTTGCAGAATATACCCATTTCCATGTTCAGTATGGAGCCTCTGAACGTCCACATGGCCCATGGGTCATACCTGATGACCATGAAAAGCAGAGGAATTCATAATTAAAATGTATTGATTTGATTAGTAGTTATTACACACTTTGGATCAGTAGATGCTTTCGGTTGAAGGTGGCTGTTTAGGTCTTCAGGGATTAAAAATCATTAACCTGATACATTAGAATCCAATTTTTTTTTTCTTTTTACAAATGTTGGTCTCCCACATTTTCATGTTTCCTTTTTTGTTGTTGTTTACTAATATTACGCATATGGTGTATAATTTAAGTAAAGAAAGTAATGTGAAAACATGTCTTATCTTGGAAATGTCATTAAAATAATGTATCACACTGAATAAAAAGGCATTTAAGTTACTGGTTATGTAGTTCTTGGTATTTAAAAATCTAAAAAAAACTGGTCATCATAAGATAAGACAAGACTTATCCCAAAGGAAATTATAGTACCAGAGGTGCATAGAAAACACAATAGAGTACAAAATGTACAAAGTGTAATAATTATTAATATCACATTGAAATAACCATATAACAAGAAATTAGATAAGTCACAAGATTAAAAAAAAAAGGGTACAGTTACTGGATTATATTGTGCTTCTTTTCTTTTTCTGTTTTGTTTTTTCTAATGTTACTTTAATGCATTCTGACAACATTATGCATTTGCAACCTGCACTTTTACATATTTAAACTATTTTTAGTAATTTTTTTCTTGTGACACTTTCTTAAGACGCTCTGGGCTGCTGGTGGGTGTAATAATGTAATAATAATGTGTAATAAATTTGCTCTGCAATGTGAATATATCCTTTTCTGCACATTTCAGAAACTAACATTGAATTAGAAGGTATCTTTGCTCAATTAGAGGATAAGGAGGAAACTAATGGGATAAGGAATTGAAACCAACCTAGCCATGATACAGAATTTTAACATTTAAAAAAATATGAAAATATCCTGACATTATCTTACACAATTTCTTATTTACCTTTTCAGTTTGAAGCATTACTAACATAATGCTCTAACACTATAATAAACATTAAATAAAATATTTATTTTTGTAAAATCACTCAGATCTCATAAAACATACATATTTGGACAACTTCATGCTTTTATTCTGAAGGAACATAAACGAGTTTTTTGCTTTACTAACTGAACTTGACTGAGGTAAAGTGGACCACAGACGTCAGAGTAAACCACACCTTTTTTTCTGCTCAGAACAAATCAATCACACACTAATTGCAATAATTCAGAGAATTTAACTGTTCAGGGCCAGAGCATTAAGAAACAGGTACGGATTACAGCTACCGATAATGGATTCATTCAGTGGATTACTTGTGCCTTTACTCAAATTTAACTGGGTTTTATGAACAGTAAAAAATATATATATATATATTTGTTAGCCAAGTATGGTACATGTACAGTACATATTTGACATATACAGCACTGTGCTAAAGTCTCAGACCACCTTTACTTTAGTTGTTTTTGCAGGCTTTAAATGAGCATACATATTTATTTCTCACTCTCTTTTCTTCACATACAACAAGAAAACACAGAAAATATGTCAAAAGCCTTAAAAAATGTATAAAAACAAAATTGAACTAGATGGGTTGTAAAGGTTAAAGTCACTGTTTATTGTGACCCTTGACCCCCAGGACAAAAAGCAGCACAAACAGCTAGAAACAGCTGACATGTGCTGAATGAAACCTGGTAGAAAACATCAGAAAATGACTGCAATAAACCTGATATTGACCAAAAGGGTTAACAACATGTTAAGTGTAAAAGGAGGTTACATTAAATACTTTTCAGAAGCATTGATTGATTTTCAGAAACTTTAGTTTTTACTAATGTACATACTTTCAGTGTATCCAGGTTGGATCTTAATAGAGACTGAGAAATGCATACAGTATATGTGATCAAATTTAAACCAACAAACTTAATGTTAGCCTAAGACTTCTGCACAGTACTGTCTATCACATAAAAAGCATAAAATATCAGAAAATCAACAGGTGATCCAGTAGTAAATTCTATCTTCAACTACTGTATTTTTTTCCCCTTATTGTTTCTTCAAAAAAAAAAAATCAATTGCATGCTGTGAAAACCCCAAATCCTATGTTTTATACATTTTGAAATATCTCATAGACGCTGAGTAGCTGAGATACTTATAGGCAGTAGAGTAGTTATACATGAATAATAAGTATTTTAATGAGAAACCTCATTAAACAGTTTCAGGTTTTTCATAGGACATCATGGAGGTGTTCCGTGAATACTAACAGCCGCTGTTTGCATCCTAAATTATAGCGACAAGTAATCCATTTAACAAAAGCATGTTTCATTTTTCTCACAGATTTTTGAAGATATTCGTTCTTTTTTTGTATGTTTTTTCACAGCTGAACAAGGTAAAAGCACAAACCATCCTCTTTTTAAGATATTAGAGGAAATAGCTGCAATGAATTTGAGAAATTCAGGCTATTGTTGGGAGGGGTCAGCTCTGACAGATGAGGTTAGATATTGGATTATAATGTTTGCAGATGACACTATGATCTGTGGTGAGAACAGGGAGAAGGTGGAGGAAAATCTAGAGGTGGAGATTTTCTCTGGAAAGGAGAGGGATGAAGATCAGTCGCAGCAAGACAGAACGCATGTGTGTAGAGGAGAGGGGCCAAAGTGGAACAGTGACGTTAAGGAGCCGAGATACAGAAGGTGGAGGATTTTAGGCTTTTATGGTCAATGGTCCAAAGCAACAATGAGTGTGGAAAAGAGTTGAAGTGTGTGCAAGTTTGAATGGGTGGAGAAAAGTGTCAGGTGTGTTGTGTGATACTGTGTTGGATTTCTAGACTCTAGAAGACTTAGACTTTCCTGATGAAATAACCTTCCTAGCACACAGATATCAAGATATCCAAAGCAAGACCAATGACATGGAAGGTAAAAAGATCGTCATTAACATCAATACGGACAAAACAAATAATATTAAAACCCATCCTGTTCATGTCAAAGTCTGTTTGATCTTGTACTGGTTTCCTCTACCTGTTCCTTGAAGGCTAATGCAAGGTCAAGCAAACTACTCACCATCAATAACAATACTGTTGAAGAGGTCAAAGAATTCAATTGCCTCTTTAGCAAGATCACCCAAGAGGGAGATTCAGGAAAAGACATACAAAATTCTAAAAGCTAGAGGGGTGCATCATTAAAAAGATCTGGAAGTGTAACAAGATAAGCACTAACACCAAAATAAGGATATCAAAGAGAAAAATGTTCTAGGAGTCCTTCTATATAGTGCAGAATCCTGGAATGTCATCCAAACAGTAATTCAAAAGCTCGACGCATTCCAAACTAGATGCCGCAGAAGAATACTAGGAATCTTCTGGCCAATAACCATCTCAAACAAAAGAACTCTACCAGAAGACCAACTCAACACCACTATCCGTTCAAATCAAGAAGAGGAGATGGCATCTGAATAGGATGAAACCAGACTCCATCCAGAAGGTTACAGTACCCGCTTTTGCATTGATCCTCAAAAATCGCAAATATAACTTGCGCATAAAAATTTACCTAATGGAAAAACGACAATTTCGCCAAAACTCTTGTTTTTTGATTAAAAGTTTTTGCGCTGGCAAGACGTGGTTTTTCAGGCGTTGCAAAACTGGTATATTATGCAAAACTGCAATGGAAAGACCCTTTTTCCCAAATGCGAATAAAAAACACAGATGTGGACGGACATTACAACAAGCAAAGAAGAAGTTTTTTAAATAAACAGTGCGGGATGTGAGGACACACCAGGAAACTGAATTATTTTTAAATTGAGTACAGAATAGACGGGTAATATATAATAATAATAATAATAATAATAAATGTATCTGTAAATCAACACTATATTTACGTTTATCACCATGTTTATGGACTCACTCCTCGTATTATCTCACAATAATAAACAAATCATCACACTTGAGATTTAATAGAAAAACTGATATTACACACTTCTGTTTTTTCGACATTTAGTCAATATTGGCAAAGTTTTGTGCATTAGCCTAATGGAAAAGCCACTAATGAGATGGACACCACCTGGAAAGAGGAAAAGAGGTAGATCAAAAGAACCTGACGAAGATCAGATGAAACAGAGATGAAAAAGGAAGGATGGGCCTGGGGACAAATACAGGTATGGACCCAGGACAAACGGCATTGGTGCTCCCTGGTCAAGGCCTTATGTGCTAGATAGAATGGAGAGGTTTAATGCAATGCAAATGTGTTGTGTGATAAAACAGTGTCAGTAAGAATGAAATGAAAGATGTACAAGACTGTGGTGAAACAGCCATGGTGTGTGGGTTAGAGACAGTCACACTGAGGAAAGGGCAGAGCTGGAGGTTCTCTTTGGGAGTCACCAGGATGGATCGGATCAGGAACAGTACATCAAAGGAACAGCACGTTAGATGTTTTGGAGAAAACGTCAGACTGAGATGGTTTGGACATGTGATAGTGAATGTATTAGTAGAAGGATGATGAGTTTGGAATCAGGCAGGAGGTCTAGAGGAAGACCCAAGACCAGATTTATAGATGTAGTGACAGAGGACATGAAGGTAGTTGGTGTGAGAGAAGATGATGCAGAGGATAGGGTTAAAGGGAAGAAGATGATTGGCTGTGGCGACCTCTGAAAGGAACAGTAGAAAGAAAAAGACGAAGAGGCTATTGTTGGGAGACAACGTGATACTGTTCTATTGATCTGTGATTATAAGGGCTGATTTTAATGATTTACCCACAGAGTTGAGCTCAAATTACATTAGAAACATCTTATTATTTAATGTTTATCTCACGATGCTGAGCGTAAATAACCATTTGTTGTCCCCGCCACATATTTAGCCTCAGAGGTCTGGGCCAGTTCTGTTCACTGGACAGCAAAGCGGAAGTCTGACCTCTACTTTCCTCTGAGCTCATTAGCAGCGAGTCCAGAAAGGAAACTACTTTAAAAAGTGAAGCCAAGTCAGTAACGATAATGACACTCATATTGTTTCTAGAAGGGTGACGCTTGTCAGAAGTACAACAGTATTGCACAATTAGGACTCGACTGGAGCCTAGTGAATACTGAATGAATAAATAAATAAATAAATAATAAACCTGTACGATATGAGAAAGCTCTGCAGGTATTGTTCTATGTATTGTGATGACAATATAACAACACACTATTCTATATCAGTGTGATCATGAAAATACAACGGTGAAGTAAAACAAGGCGTTAAACTGCGATAGGACTGAAGATGGAATAAAATACATTGTTTTGTGGAAACATTTTTTATGTTTTGCAACACAGCAAACAGCAAAAGACTATCCTTGTGCATACGGTTCTTCACCTTATCGGGAAAAATAAGAAGGACAAATTATTTTAATTAAGTCTGCAAATGATGTTTATTTTAATTATGATTTTCCCTGTAAAACATTTATCTTAATCGATTTTTCAGACAGTAAAATGTCAACAGATAATCAAAAATGCACATCACAGCATCCACACGCTGAAATAATGTCCTCCGATGGCTTGTTTGCGAAAAAATTAAATCAACCTGATGCTTTCAGTGCTTTTATTTATAAATAAGTTTTTAAATTGGCTTAATAACTCTGTCAATCAACTAATGGATTCATCAGCAAATTATTTCAACCCAAAATGCAAAAACAGATGTAATAATTTTAACAAAACAGACTCCCTTTGAGATTTTGTTGCCGTCTACGTGCATATATTTACAAAATAAAATTAAGATGCACTTTAACTTTAGAGTCCCCCACTGATTCTAAATGGTTCTCTACATAATTTGTCTCCTTCCCACAGAGATAAACTGTCACAATGTGTTGTTTCAGGTTTGCTCATCATGTCAATTTGGTTTTAGTGATTAACCACTCTAGTACTTACAGAGCTTCATTTGTTTTTGCACAAAGTCTGCCAAATATGATGCATAACTCACACCGGCATGTATGTCTGTTGTACTGATCACCAGAATTAGTATTAGAAATAGATTATTATAAAAACGATGGAAGAAATGTGAACGCTTCATGCTGGAACTGGAGGTATAATGTCAAACAAAAAGTACTGTTATTAGCTTCAGCACCTTTAATACTTTCCACAGATTCTTCACCTTCTTTCTAAGGAGTCACAGATACAGAGTAGGAGTAGACGTGTTCGACTAAAAGACCATTTTCACCCTTGCAATTTTCTCTCAAGAAAAAAAAAAAAAAAAATCTTTTCTCAGCCGTAGCCCACTGCCACACCTGCCAAGATAATCAGTCAGAATTACGATGCGCTCATTTCTCTCCTCTCAAAATCCAATTTCAGTGATTACATTTTGTGGCTGTGCAGTCTATCAGTACTCCAGAGGCTCATTTGACATTACCAGGTAATGGACTACAGTCTTTACATTCTGACCAAACCTACATAAGTGCACCACAGGTTACAAGGTGCAAATTGTGCGAAAGATGCGGCTCGTCTATCTGCCATTTGGATTATGGGAGCCTGAAGGGGCAATTTGCAATTTCTCCTCAAAATTGGTCTTTTAACCCTCAGCTGGCATGATGGCACATGACTAATGAACATGACTCAGATTTGGTCATGGTTATATTGTAATCCAGCCACTTCGCTTCTGTGCCACAACGATATCCATCATCAACACTATTAACACACTGGCTTTATTATATCTACTTTGAACATCTCTTACAGTCCCTCACCTCACTGCCTATCCGGCTTTCTAGTAACTACCCAACCTCACTATATACAGCAGTGTGAAGAGAAGCTTGATTAAATAAGTTATTATTCTTATTCTTCTTCTTCTTATTATTATTATTGTTTGTTTTTTATGTTAAAGCATTTTTTAATTTCAAATATTGGTACTGTTTTGCAATATGCCCATATTATATAGTCTGAATTATTATTCAACTAGTTTATTGCATGGCACAACTCTTGTCTTACATAGTTTTTTTTTTTTTGTAATCAACTTTTTATTGATTTTTGACTTTCAATTTACAAAAATAAACAAATTCAATATTATAAAACTTCATTTAATCAAAACTTTATATTACATTACATACAGAACGCACCCCTCTGCCCCACCCCCACCCTTATTTCCCTCATACACAACTTGCCACTGAGCGTCTGACAGAAATAATCCAAATAACTGAAATAAACTGAATGTTAATCAGGATTACAAAAACGAACATACAAAGTTACCATAGATGAAGGTCTTAAAAGTCACATCAATCGTTTCTTAACATCTTGTGCAGCTTTTCTCCACATCTCCAGTGTTCTGAGCTTAGCACTGTTAATACGGGCTGATGACCACTCCAGATAGATCACCTCCACAAGGGTTTGTAGCCAATGTTTTATTGATAACTGGTGGGTTGACAGCCATTTGCTGCTGTCATACCAGCCAACCAGAGCAGATGTTCTGTCTCAGTAACTTTAATTCTGGAGTCATTATTTAAAAGATGAAGTGCAGGTTTCAGTTGAAGATTCCTCCCTATCACTATATACAGTAGCATGAAGAGAAGCTTTGTTAAATAACTTATTATTGCTCTTTTTATGTTAGAGTATTTTTTAATCTCAAATATTGGTACTGTTTTGCAATATGCCCAAATTATATATTTGGAATTATTCTTTAACTAGTTTATTGCATGGCACAACTCTGTCTTACATTGGTTGTTTTTTATTTAGCTTTTTATTAAAGAAGTGATTATCATTGTAAACTGAGGACAAATTTTTCTCAAGACAGGGCTTTTTTTCCCGGAAACAGCTGGTACAAAGAAAGGAGAAGTCCTCAGTACCCACATAGAGATAGATCCATCAGTAAGAGGAACACAGAAGGTTATGCCCCTTTGCAAATTCCTATAACCCCAAAGTTTGTTGATGCTTATATAATATAATACATAATATATAAAGACACAACCTACAGTCCAGGTGTTTAAAAAGAAAAAAAATAAACATCAAACTCCAATTAAACTAGATTGTAAGGACCTGTGAGAATTCCTATGAACTCCAAAATCAGTTTGAAATTCACTTCCAGTAATTATGTCAATCACGACTTTTTCTGCATGTTCTTCAAAACAAGGAATCAAAACTGGATGACCTCCAGAACAGCAGGGTCCTACTAAGGTCACAGGTTCATGTTGACCTTTGGGGCATGGCACAGGGCACGCATCACATGCTGGAAGCTTTGTAGAAGTGAGAGTGGGAAGTTATTGCTTATTGTGGCAACCTGGCACATGAGTTGAAAATAGGAGCACTGGTGTTTTTTTTATCCACAGCGACCAGTGTGGGAACTTTTTTTTTTTTTTTTTTTTTTTTTTTTTTTTTTAATTTTGCAGTTATTTAATAGTTACAGGATAATTGAAGATGTAAACAGAACTGCAGCTGTTTTGTTGTTTTTTTTGTTTTTTTACAGGGTTTCTGCAGGTTTTAACAAGAGATTTTAGACTTTAGGCCATTAAAAATGCAGTGTGAGAGTTATTTAACATCCGTACAATCTGGGGTCAGAGTTTGGTGAAGCTTCCAGTGTGAATATAGAATAGTCTGAGTCGCAGGATGTACTCTATTAGAATATTGGGGTGTTTCAGTCTCAAGCCGACAGGATTGGCGTTCTGCTTTTGACAGTTGCTGCCATGACATGAAAGAGCAACAAGGTCCAAGCAGTGTTATGTGTTTTCAATATTTACATCATGTAGTGGCAGGACTGGCATAGTCCTTCATTCCTCTACATTAGTATTTCGATTGTCCTTCCTGCTTTGCACAAAATCGATAATCTCAAAGACACACAACTTTTTAAAAAAGATATTTTCTGTCATAGGGCTTTAACCATTTCAGACCATTGCATGCTTCCTTATATGTGCAGTCACTATAGTGAAAAAACTCAAACTACGAGAATTGCCATCACTGAACACTTAAGGCTCTTTTGAAAAGCTTGGACTCATGCTTAAATAACTGTGGATGCTTCAATTGCTGTAGAACCTGTTTTTTGTTTTGTTTTTTGTGATATGTTTTGGGTCGTGTTTTAATCTGTTTTTATTGTTCTTTGAAACTGTATTTGTTGCAGCCTATCTTGGGCAGGACTCTCTTGAAAAAGAGATTAATCTCAATGACACTTTCCTGGTTAAATAAAGGTTCAATAAATAAATTAAAAATAGTTTCTATGTTTCATTTGTGGCATATGCGCTTCATGTAGCCTCTTATGATCCATTGCCCCTGTTACTGGGAGCATTCACATTTCTATCTATATTGCCATGGTTACATTATACTGCTTGTAGTAATATACACATTCTATACATCCACATAACCAGAAGAATGTCAGCTGGAGAGTCAATAAAACCAAATGAAAGAAAACAGAACACAACTCAAACAACAAGCACTTAAATGGGAAAATATCTAAACCACAGGTGGCAAACATATGGCCCACAGGCCAAAACTGGCCCTCCAAAGGGTCAAGGTTCAAGGTTACTTTACTTATAATAAAGTAAATTTTGATTTGTTTTGCAGACAGTGATTGCCTTGGCATAATAACAAGACAACAAAACACACATTGAACCTGTTACGCAGGTACTTGGTCGAGATTTAAGACAAAAAGACAAAAATGTACTCCACCAGTCATCAGTATAGCAGCGCAGATAAATAAAAACATCAAATAAATAAATGAGATCAAATAAATAAAAACAAGATGCAATAAAACACAATAAACCAAACCAGCCTGTGGGATGAACCTGGTGACTTTACATTGAAGACATTAACACTCAAGAGTGTCAAAATCATTTTAGTTCACAGTTTTCATACAGACCAACTCAATATCTAGTGGGCCAGACCAGTACAATAGTATCTACTACTAATACCATACAATACTAAATAAATAAATAAATAAATCCAAAAACATGCACTGATAGTTAATGGGCTAATCTAAATTGCCCATAGGTGTGAATGTGAGAGTGATTGTTTGTCTCTATATGTCAGCCCTGT
>JAQQZY010000017.1:10506744-10523047 GCA_030068375.1 Ostorhinchus rueppellii | reverse complement strand
AGCTGGGATAGGCTCCATGCGACCCCCGTGACCCTAATGAGGATTAAGCGGGTATAGAAGATGAATGAATGAATAGTGATGCAATAGACAAAACAGTGAAAGCAAACAAGCAACAACATACAATCAAACAATAACAATAATAATGATGAACAACAGAGATAGCAACATCATATCACAAAAGTCCAGTAAATCAGCAATAGGAAAATAGGAAAACACTTACATAATGTCATTTTTCTTTTTTTTCACCAAAATAAAGAGGAAAAACTTGAAGGTGTCATTTTTTTATGGGCTATTATGTTATTGTATTACTGGTTTGGCCCACTTGAGATCGCATTGATTTGTATGTGGCCCCAGAAGTAAAATGAGTGTCACATTCCTGGTCTAAACCAAGCCAACAGACTGAGACCAGTGTATGTCATGAATAATTTGATAAAACAACAGACTAATGAGACAAACGTTGCAGCACTAAGGTAACACTAAGCAGACCCAACAGTACTATTTAAGTATCATTTCTCTAGGAAAAAAAAAGAAATGAAAGTAAAATAAAAATCGCTGAAAGACACAAAGAGCAGCAAAAATAAAGGTCACATATGAAGCCATGATAATGAATTTTGTCTGACCTTTGCCGTTTTCTGATCATAATTAGGTTTTATATGAATTATTGAGGCTTCTGCTAATAGGTAATCCATTGTCTTGTGTCACATTGAAATGATTCCCACTGGAAACAAATGGCTCGGTTGAACAGGTTTTTAAAGAACAGCTCGTATATTTGGCATTCATATGTGGCATATGTGAAAGAACAGAAATTATACCAACTTCCATTCATGTCTCTTTTCTGTCTAATTTTTTATTGGTTTTGTTATATGAAAAACTCAATAAAGATATTGACCAGAAAAAAAGAACAACTCAGGCAACTCAGCTTTTTCAGTATTTACATGGAGCACTCTGCTTCCAACATCTTCACATTATCATTTTGATAATTCATCTTTCTACATAAAAGCAACAATCTGGCTGCAACTACATAGTTCCGGGATTGGCATTCTTCTTCCTTCTACCATCTCTAATACTTTGAGCCAAAACTCTCCTAATTCCAGTATTTTCTTACATATTACAGATTCATTCAAATGTATAATTTTCAACAAATTTCAACCATTAAAACAATAAATCCAGTAAATACTGTACATGACCGGTTGAGATGATATTTAAGGCTTACTTCTTAAAAGCGATGATTTGTTGTTGGACTTTTTAAGGATCCACAGGACTCCAGAATCCTCAGAGCGCTGGCTTTGTATTTTATCAGTATAATGTTGATCAGAACAACTACAGTAAATGCAAGACTTAGAGGATCACATGTACCTTGGCTGAATCTCAGTTTGGGCTTCAAACAGACCCATTAAACTTTAGTTTCTGTGCAGCCTTGATCCTCAGCCAGGTCCTCCCTTTCTCTGTGTCCAGGCTTAAGATTGAAGATGATCAGACTTTCTACCTTGAACTAACAGAGGCAGTCTTTAACGTGATTTTTCTTTGACATCTTTCTTATTCCATTCAGTGCATTTATATCTGGGGGTAAAAGTGCATTTAATCAGTGAGAAAATTAATTAAAAAGGCATCCTTGTATAAAAAGCCACTATATCGCTATGAAAACTCATTCTGGTTACAGGTGGGCGGGACAGTGAGTAATTTACCAATGCTCTAATGTTAATATTTGATGTGTGATGATTTGAAAAAGGAAATTCAAAAAAATGCAAGTCATAATGAAAAAAAAGGCATCCTTGCTGCATAATGTGATGTAATATGAAGTTTCAGTTCATTTGTAAAGCTAACATTGCCCATATTTTTGCAGTTCTACTATACATCATACACATAATTTGAAAAAAGGCAAAAGCTGAAGCAGAATGAAGTGTGAGAGAAGAAAACGCACCTGAGCAAACATGTTAAACGAAAAGGCTGAAACACTGAGCATTTTCGGTTTGTACGCCTCCTTTTAAAATACATGAAAAGGTAAAAAAAAAAATAAAAATAAAAAATTACAAATAAGACAAAAAAATATTTAGATGCAGGGTAATCAAGCAGAGTATGTGAACAAATTGAAGGATACTTAGATATAGAAATAAAGTATAAGAAAATGGGAGGAAAAAAGTGGGAGGATGAACAAAGAGCATGAGATATTACAGGTAGAAGAGTTTGATAAATAGGTGCAGCCCAACAGGAAAATCTATGGCGTTTCTGTTTTCTATTGTGTGTGTGCGTCTCTCTCTCTCTTGGATATTTCGCTGCCGGTTTCCTGTAACAGGCTCAAGAGGTTATTTATTGCTGCAGAGTGCTGTGCCTCGCATTCTCTTTTGGTACATGTTGTGATGTGGGAGTAATGCTGCTCTTCTGAAACAGCAATTAAAATCATCCGGTGAAAATAGCTAACATCCCCTCAGCCCACACCATTACTCCACTCTGGATTCAGTTTCTTTTTTTCATCTTATATTTCTTAAGTTCAATGACTACAAACTCAGTGGTACTAAAACGTAAAGTAAACACTAGTAAACATGGCATTAATTTTCACTGCTACACAGACAAAACACAGCTATATTTATTGTTTAAACCTGATCAGACCAGACAAGTGCCTGCATCCAAGACATAAAGACCTGGATGACCACTAATTATCTTTTACTGAACCCTGAAAAAACATAGGTCACTATAATAGGCCCTAAAAGTGTGAGAGACTTCCTAACTGACCAGAAAGTCACCCTGGACAACATAAGTGTAGCCTCCAGCGCTACAGTTAAAAACCCAGGAGTTCCATTTGACCCAGATCTGTCATTTAAAGGTCATCCAAGCCTGTAGAACAGTTTTCTTCCACCTGCATAACATAGCCAAAATTAGAAATATTCTGTCTAAAAATGCTGCTGAAAAATTAATTCATGCATTTCTCATGTCTAGATTAGATCATTGTAACTCCCTACTCACAGCGTGTCCTAAAAGTTCACTAAAAAGCGTTCAACTGGTTTAGAACAGAACACCATGACTATTAACAGGAACTAATAGAAGAGAGCACATCACTTCTGTGCTACAAGCCCTTCACTGGCTTGGCTTCCAGTCAAGTTTAGAATTAAAATTGACCCATAAATACCAAAACATTCACGATCTACCAAAAACATCTACTGATGTATATGGTTAATCCCTGTTGATCCACTAATCCATGCAAATAATTTGTGTAAAATACAGTTCTTCATTTGTTCACGGTCATCAGATATGACCCATTTGGACGTTTAGAAGCTTCATAGTGAACATGGAAACACCATCATCTTCTACAACATTAATTCACCAGTAAAACCTATGGAGTTGGATCAATGACAGTGGAATGACACACTTGGTTTATGTTCAGTTAATGATAGGTTTTGCTGAAAAAGTCACTTTTTCTTCAGTTTTCTCTATTTTTAATCTAATAATCCTCAACTTTGAGGAGCTGAGCTCTCTTCTGAGCTTTTATGAAGATCTACATGATAAATTAAATGTAAAATAAAATACCTGATTTCACAGAAAAAAAAACCCACAAAATGCAGAAGAAAATATTACAATAAATTGTGATAAATCACTTAAGGACAGTTAAATATAGAGAAAAAATCATTTGAGAACTGCCACAAATGTCGCACTGGGTCCTTATGGGATAAAATCCTCCTTCTCACATACAAGACCATTAATGGTCTGGGTCCTTTGTGTCTCAAAGATGCTCTTGTGCCGTACCATCCAAGCAGAACACTTCAGTCTCAGAATGCAGGTCTACTGGTAGAACCCAAGGTCTGTAAAAGTACAGGAGGAGCTACAGCCTTTAGTTATCAAGCTCCTGTCTGATGGAATCAGCTTCCAGCTAATACTAAAAACAGCTGCAACAGTCTGTACGTTTAAGATTAGACTAAAACTATTCTGTTTGAAACAGCTTATGGTCAGGTTAGTTAAAACCTGACTGAACCCACAGTTCAGTCTCAGCTGCCCTAGGAGTAAGAATACTGGGAGAAGTACAGAGCACTGAGTCCTATCGTCTGTTTCTGATACTACAGACCACTGTAGTCTGTTCATATCATTTATCATATTTAGTTTACTAAACCTGTTCATCACTATTCACCTGCTGTCCCTTTAACCACTCCCCACTGAGGGAGTGGCTACAGTTTCAGTTGTAGCCGCCTGGGGGCCCAGTGACGACAGAATCCGAGGTGACTGGACAGACCTCCTCACCCTTACCTGTCTCTTCGGACTAGATGGACTCCCTCATGTGACCCCACCCTACTGCATCATAATAGACTAGAACTACATTCATAAATGGACATCCATCAGTCCTGGTGCATCTAGAGCCTGTCCATCCATGGGAGTGGATCTGTCTTTCACTGTGGTTCTCCTCAGGTTTCTCTTTTCCCACTGGGTTTTTGGAGTTTTTCTTTGTCGAGAAGGAGGGAGGATGCCCAGGACGTTAATCCATTTCCTTCATCTACTGTTTGACTGATTATTTCTGTAAAGCCCTGTGAGGAAACCTTGTTGTGATACAGGGCTCTACAAATAAAAATTGAAATTGAATTGAAATTAGTATAAAATAAATATCTCTCATTTTCAGTTTGTGTCCATTTTTTTCCTCAGGAGGTGGACACTTTTCATAAAATAAAGTACATGCACAGAATGAACCTCATTCATTGCTTTTCACTAAGCACAGCAAGGCACATCTGCCATTTGTGTTCATCCAGTTTCGACTAAAATATTTTAATAAAAGGATTTTCATTCAATTTCATAAAAAAAAAAAAAAAAAAAAAAAAAATCAAAATCAAAAAAATCATGGACTTAAATTGAAACATATTGTAGCAGATGCTCTTGAAACCTATAAAATGAAAGGGTTGAGTTTCCCCTGTAATAAAAGTTAAAAGCTATTTAATGGAAGTAAAAGCCCAAATGAGTTTCTGTGATTTCATTTTGTTCAATGATTTGTAGCTGCTTGACAGATTAAAAGCTTTTGTCTGATTTAGGACAGACTAGCAGCTTTAGATGTGAATATTATATTACAGGGCCGTTGTTTTTAAATCTATCTATTGAAGCTTCATTATTACAACCACAAAGCAATTCTGATCATTTTAAGACGAGTTTTAAATCAAACTAAGAACTTATTCCCAGACCAGGCAGCCCATCAAGAATGCATCTCAGCTCAGGACATGAAATCAAATATTCTCCAAGAATGCGAAGTAAACTGCTATACAGTTGTGAACTGAAACCTTCACTTTTTATCTCTTTATGATATAAATACTTTGGTAAAATCGCAAACTGAGCCTCTGGTTATGTGTATTGCCTCAGTTAATTTTGTGGATGTTAAAAGAAAACCATTTCTAAATTACCTTATATTACATATATTGTATATTTCCTCTGTCAGTTTAAAGATAGGTGTAGCCAGTTGCCCAAAATATAAACCAATACAGCTGTTATATATTATAGAGGACATGCGATCCTGAGGGAAACTTCGGAGGGAACCAGCTACTAGACGGTTCGATTAGTCTTTCGCCCCTATACCCAGGTCAGTGCTGTGCCGAAGTTAAATTGAAAAAACATACTGTAGATATTTTTTACTCAGTTTTCTTCAGATTCAACAAGAAAACACAGGAAATATGTCCATAGCCTTAAAATGCACACAAAAACTGAACTAAATGGGTTCTAAAGGTTAAAGTGACTATTTATGTGACCTATGACCCCATGACAAGAAGCAGCACAAACACAAACAACAAAATTAAAGCCATGAATCTCATATTGTCTGAGAAACCGGGGTCACACTAAATACTACTACTTTGGTTTATAGAGGCTGTTTTTATCCCTGAAACTTTTGGTTTTACTGCTGTACATAGGCTACTTCCTATATATCCAGATTGTATTTTAATGTAGACTGAGAAATACATATGTGGTCATTAGAACTTCACTAAAAACCTAATGCTAGCCTAGGACATTTGCATAACACTGCATATGTTTTTGGCAAAAGTGATAATGCTAATAATGTCAAACAAAGACTTTCTGTGCCCATAGAAATCTGCATCTTCTATTGATAACTGTAAGTCTTAAAGCAACACCTCTCAGCTGCTGAGCATTTCTCATGCCTTATTTTTCATGACCTAAGTTGCCTTTTATTTGAATTTTGTCATCTTTTGCCTTTTAACCATCATATATCACTTTGTAAAGAGAAAAGCTGAAAGCTAGGGAAAAATTTCATCCAATGAGCACATTTATGACTAAGATGGCTCTTACACTGCACTATTTAGACATATTCTAATTTCTGAAGTTGAACAATCCCCCACACATTGAGGTACATTTATGATAATTTATTTAATATTTCAGCTTAGTTTCTTTCTTTAAAAAAAAAAAAAAAAAAGACATGAAAATATACATAGGGGAATACATTATGGCATTTTCTATACTAAAAGAGATGTTATGAAATGTTAAATGTATGATAAATAAGTACAATAAACAGTAAGTTATTCGGTGTTGTTGATGTGGAATGACAGTGCACCCTAGTGGGGATGTCCTCACTTACAAGAAATAGGCAGCAGTATTAATAATAACAATGACGACCAGTACATTCAAATTAAAATCATATTTTAATACTATTTTACTGTATAACATAACTATAATAATCTACTATATCAAATTCATAACATACAAACTGGAGTGACTTACACAAAAAAAGGTTTCAATACATTCACACATCCAAGAAATGCTGTAATTTGTAAGACATTTTTATAGGATTTACCATAAAATCTACTTTTACTCTAGTTTATAGTATGAAGGAAACTGATATATGAAGAGTAAGAAAACAAGCTCTTACAGATGGAAATAAATGTAGACAGATGTAAGTGTATTGTCCTTCAAGGCACTCACACACACGGTGGATGTTGATGCAAAGGGAGAAGTTCAGTGAACTGTAAAAACACTAATGGGATCCCTGACAATATAATTAACTAATGATGCTGATGGAGATGACAGCTCTCTGTCACCAGACACCCACACTGGCCTTCCCAAATTACACCCCAGCCCCTCCCTCTGGATGCTCTCTGCTCACATCTGCTGCCGCTTTCCTCCATTTTCATCATTAATCCTCACATCTAAAGATCCATTATTTAAGCAATCTGAAATGAAATGTTGGAAAATTGTTGCTTCTCTGTGTTCTAATGAATTAACTCTTAACTTGAAGCTGATTAATGAGTGCAACTGTGTGGACAAGCAACCTCTTTCTGTTACTTTGTTAATCCATTTTAGTCTTTTGTCTCTTGGCAGTGTCACTGCTTCTAAATAAATAAATAAATAAATAAATAAATAAATAAATATGTTACATCTGCTTATGGTTTCTTCCCAAAAAATATGCTATTAGTTAAACCTTATTGTGTTTATGTGTTTAAGCATAGAAAATCTGAAAATATTCCACTCATATTAATAGAAACACAGAAAAAAAAAAATGCTATATTTGGGGGTGGGGGGGTGGGGGGGATTAACCAGAGGATATTTGATTTGCTTGTTTTGCATATATTGGAGGAAAATCTTGACAAAAGGCATTTGGATTAATTGTTTCTAGTTTGTTTATTCCAATGATCCCCTCGTAATTTTAACATTTTAACTGATACTAAAACTGAACTGCATCTTTTCATTTTCTTCCCAGATCAAACTTTCATGCTTTGACCAGCTGGGAAACAAAATCCCCAGCTCTGATCTGTTTGGTTTTGCTCCTTTTACCACCTGCCCGTTCAGATTACAGCCTGCACTCACGATTGGCACAAAAATCTGCCTGCTGTGAGCATGTGCATTTGCCTGAATGTGCTTTACAACCATCTGAGGCTTAAACTACAGGTGCACAAGTTAAATGAACCTATTACACTATTTAGCTTCCGTTCAGTAAACAAAATTAGAAAAGCTCTTTATGTCTTGTCTGTTTTTGTACTTATTTATCGAGATTAAATATGCATGAAAAAGACACAAAAGAAGATACGAAAAACAGATACTCCTTGACAGACCTAATCAGGACTCTTATGTGGTTGCAAAAACAAAACAAAAAAAACTCCCCAGTTGTTGCTGGTTAACTGTTAACTTCTCTTCTTGCACAGTTTTACCATTAATGCAACAATACCTAAAAAGCATTGCACAACAGAGGTCAGTAATGTGTGATGGTGGAGTCACCACTGTGGCTGCAAACACTACAGAAACATCACTGTTACATTGTGTTGAATTGTCACTGACTGACTGCAGCCACTGATTTATTGCCGAGCCACAAAAAGGCGTCCATTGTGTGCCCGTATAAAAGCCTGGAATGTTGGACGCTCCATTAATTAGGCAGTTTGTTGTGCTTTTTGTGCATGACGTTGGTAATGATTAAGCAGCCCTGCAGGAACACACGAACAAACTACAGCTTATGATATGAGTACTATTCAGTATCCATGTTCCAAACATGACAAACAAACAAAATCAGTCAACTATACACATACATAAAGACAAATAACATAACCATAAAGGAGTTCTATCTTATAGCCATGAGGGGGAAAAAACCTGTATTTCAGAGGAGCAAAGTTGTAGTAACAACCAACTAACAGTAGGGGTCAGTGTAAGCACACACAACAGATACATGCATAAAGCAAAGTAGATAAATGAACTTGAAATCTTCTGTTTGACCCTTAAAGTGCCAAATGTGTGCATCAACAGATTTGTGTTAACATTAGTGCCATTTCTGTACACCTACAACTGTTAGCCATACTTTATATTATAGCCGTTTAATAGATTCCTGTTAATGCTGAGAATATCATGGTGTGTTAGGCCAACAAACCCTGACAAACTAATGTGCTTTTTCTCCATCTGCCGGTCTCACACACACTGTCTTGTTGCCATAATTTCAAGTGGAAGCAGCTCTTACACTTAAGGGTGATGAGTCTGGTAGTTTCTGTCAAAGACTGGAAACACAAATGAATTGAATGTCAACAATGGTGTTAGAAAATGAGAAAAACAAGTGGGGGATTTGGGAGTGACCACTCTCCTTATGAACTGTAAAAATGTTTGTTTAAGCCTGTTCTGCTCAAAATGTGGTCAGAATCGATCAATTAAGCAAGAAGTAACCAATCCAATGTTGTACTTTTAGTAACAATATTGTAGTAAAGTTCCATGGAAATGCCATTGTCCAAATCTTACTTATTTAACTCGACAGGAAACAAAAAACCAGAACTTAATAATGTACATTGGCCTCTTGCAGCTCTCTCCACTATGTCCAAACCAAAAGACTAGCAGACAACCTGATGCCTCATGCTTTCATGCGGCTATGAAAACTTGAAGCTGGCACAGAGCTCAGTCAAAAAAAAAAACAAAACACCACACACAGTGATTTGTTGGATTAGTTTTAGCTTTGATTTCAAGACACATTACTCATGGCCTTGTTTATGCTACACAATACTTCTGCAATGTTACAATAACTGCTACATTTATTTCTGTCTTGAGTTGAATTAAATTTTGGCCAAGCTCTTATTGATGAAAGTAGAGTCAGACGACTATGTAAAGTCCTTAAGTTCATCAATATGGATCAGGTCAGGACTCTGACCACCTAAACCAACCCCAGATCATAACACTGCCCCCACAGGCTTGTACTGTAGGCACTAGGCATGATGGGTAATCACTTCATCTACTTCCCTTCTCACCCTGATGCATCCATCACTCTGGAACAGGGTCAATCTGGACTCATCAGATCACATGACCTT
This sequence comes from Ostorhinchus rueppellii, assembly GCA_030068375.1. Taxonomy (NCBI): domain Eukaryota; kingdom Metazoa; phylum Chordata; class Actinopteri; order Kurtiformes; family Apogonidae; genus Ostorhinchus; species Ostorhinchus rueppellii. Next base: position 10,513,307 of record JAQQZY010000017.1, on the reverse strand, counting down.
TTTCTGTTAAAACACAGTTCAATCTCTATGCTCTCTATCAAACTGATGGTTGTTTAAGAAATGAGAAGCTACTCACTGCATCAGTTATGGTTAAGAACTTATTACAGCTGAAACATTTAGGTTAATCACTACTCAATAGAAGTCTCTTACCTACTTACTGAGGTAAATCCAGCTAAAATTGTTTGATTTTGCTAGGCAGTGTGTATCTATTATTTCCAATATTCTCACAGGTAACCATGACATTTTTGCCCAATTACTTATATTATATACATCCAGAGCCAGCCCAAGCCTCCACTGGGCCCTAAGCAAAATTGGATTTTGGGGTCCTCTATGTTGTTCCTTACTTCCGCCAAGGAGGTTATGTTTTCATCGGCATTGATCTGTCTTTGTCTGTCTGTCTCTCTGTTATCAAGATAACTCAAAAAGTTATGGACGGATTTTCATGAAATTTTCAGAGTTTGTCAGAAATGGGGAATCCTACAGATGATTATATTTTTGTGGTGATCCAGATCACCAGCGCCATCTAGTGGATGAAAGTACAAACACTGCCTTGGCGGAGGTCTGCGCTCTCCGAGTGCTTCTCTAGTTCATTTCATTTGCGTTTTTTTCTCCTCTTCCTTTTTCAGCCCCAGAAGTGCACGTCCTTTTTTTGTGACATTGTTTTAATTGGAAGTACTTGCGAGTTGGATGCATAGTGTGCACTACACGACAGGAGGCACACATTATGGTGCAGCGGAGTTTTCACATTTAAAGACAGGCAGTAAGAATCACTAGGCCTACATCAACAGCACCACAGAAAAGTGTGTTTTTGTACAATAGTAGAATTTTGATCATGCATAAATAGTCACTCATGCATGCAAAAAAATTTTTTTTAAATCTTAATTGCTCTTGGGGGCCCTATAGTGGCTGCGGAGCCCTAAGCAGGTGCTTAGTTTGCTTATGCCTTGGGCCGGCTCTGTATACACCTTACTAAAAGTGACAGATTATAAAGCAAAGCAGACACACACGTCCAAAGTCTTAACCAAGCACTTCACTTGGATTTACAGTGATATCCAAGCTGCAAACAATAGCACAGGTATTACCATTTTAAAAAAGAGTTATCCCAGGCCACTGTTTAAAAATAAACTAGCTTTCCAAGAGACAGAAACATTGCCTCTCTCCTCTTTGTGTGTACTAGAAATCCCCCTCCTCCTTTCCTGCCTCCTTTGGCTGTAAACTTACTGACCCTCTTTGCTGCAGCGGTAGTGCTCATCTCTGCATTGACTCCTTCTGTGGAGAAAAATCAATAAATGAGGGTCAAAACAGCCACTGAAGGAAGCAGTACTGGTAACACGATAAAACCATCAGTACAAGATTTATTGAGAATGCAAACATGGTCTCAGAGTACTGCACTGCTGCATGGGTGATTGGACTGGGTTCACATGTATATGATAAGGAAAGTAATCATCCAGTTGATAAAGCTGATTCCTGTACAAGTATTTACTTTCAGCGTTCATTTTCAATACACTAAATTAACAACCCATCAGACCAAAAGTGAAGACATCAGTGTTTTCCTTTGCCACACATGCCTCTCACCACTTTCAGGCCTCATCATGAATGTGCCGCCATGGAGTATCTTTGGCTCCACGCCTGCTGGTGTCCATGCCACGCTCATGCTCCTTATCAGGTGTCAGATGCGGGTTTGGTGTCACTCAGGTCCTGTTCATTTCCCTTCACACCCTGCTTTTTCGAGCATTATTACACGGTCCAAATAACAAAACGAAAGCATGGCCTTGGTCTTTTCAACTTACAGCTTAGTTTTTGAGATTAAGATACCTTTAGACACCAGCACACACGGTACTCCCTCATTTACTATATAACACTATATCCATTATTTATCGCAGGCCATAAAAATCTAGTCAATCAATAGTTCTGACTCTCTATGCACAATGTGTGACAAAGAACATGCCCATAACCACAAGTACAAAACTATCTATACATGAATTCCCTTAACCTCCTAGTCCTCATGAGGGTCACAGGAGCACCAGGGCCTCTCCAGGCAGCCAATGAAACATGTTAACCCGTAAAAAGACCCAGTGTTACTTTTGTGGCAGTTCTCAAAATAATTTTTCTCTGTATTTAACCTTCCTTAAGCAATTTATTATCATTTATTGTAATATTATCTTTTGTATGTTGTCTTTTATCAGTGAAAATCTGATATTTTCCTATATTTAAATTTACTGATCATGTAGATGTTCATAAGAGCTCAGTGTAAAGTTGAAGGTTATTATAACAAAAACAAAGAAAACTGAAGAAAAAGTGAGTTTTTCAGCAAATCTGTCATTAACTGAACATAAACCCAGTGTTTCGATCCACTTTCATTGATCAACTCCATGGGTTTTACTGGTGAGTCAATGTTGTAGAAGATGGCGGGGTTTCTACAGTAACTGCAGAGCCTCTGAACGTCCAAATGGGTCGTATTTGATGACCATGAAAAGATGACAAACTGTATTTTACAGCAATTATTTCCATATATTTAAAAGGTTTAGTGGTTCAGATGTCATTAAACCCTTTAGATCAGTAGATGCTTTTGGTTGCTGGTGTCTGTTTGGGTCTTTATGGGTTAATGTAAACCACATACTTTTTTTTTTTTTTTAAACACATTTAATTTGTAGTTAAATGTAAAAAAAAAAGTAAAACAGTTCAGTGCGTTTGTCCTCTGTAGTCAGCATTAGCGATAGGAGCTTTAATTACTTTTTGAGGTCACATAATCAAGCCAATTTATGTTGATTAGGTGTGACAGAATCATTAACACATGCCCTATGCCCATATCAAATAATAATAATAAAAACGAATAAATAAAATAATAATAATGATTATAATAATAAAAGCCATCAGCCACACAGACGATAAAGAAGTGAGTTTAAGTATGGTGCATTTATTACCTGATTTCGCATTCTTTATAGTTGAAATTATACAGCAGGTTGTAATATGATCCCAAAAAATAAAAATATGTGAATGCATTAATGATAAAAAAAAAAAGAAAAAAAAAAGGTACATTGTTGTTGAGTTAGGTTCTCAATCTGATTTATATTTATATTCCGTTGGTTTTAGAGTATGCTGGTATATTTATTATTATGTAGATAGGGGAAGATGCATAGATGTGAGCTTTTGTGTCGATTTCTTACATTGTACAAGGTTATTGCAACAAAGTTTATCAACCGTGATTTGATTTTATTGATTAGATATTGCACATTTGGATCATTATATGACCTGGAATCTATGAACCAGATGTGCCAGTCAATATGTGGACTCGTTTATTGTAGGAGGATATAGATCAGACTAACCCTGACCACTAAGTGGCATTTTTAAAAGGTTCAAAGTGTAAGATTTTAGGGGGGGATATAGGAGGATACAATTGCAGAAATGCAGATATAATTGCCTTTCGCCTTTCAAAGAGTCCATTGTGTTACCTGAATAGCTCAGACCTGACTCCCTGGTGTGTTCCTGGTTTAATGCAGCTGAAATGCAGTGTCTGGATGAATTACTCTAAATGTATATTTGAGGGTGGGCCAGAGGTAATATCCCTTTGAGTAAAAAAAAAAAAAAAAAAATCTAAAACCGACAGAAACACTGGCTCTGATGACAGATTTGCATGATTTTTGCAGCTGCCATTGGATGAGGGTATTGTTAGTATTTAGTAAGTTTAGAATCTTCCCAATTAGATGTGATGTAAAACACTGGACGGCTAAAACTGAATCCATAAGGGGAAAAATGGTATTACAGTAATACATAAGCATTTTGCAGTTCAGACTATTCAAGTTTTCATAATGGTTTTGGCTGGTGTAAGCTTAGACCAATTAATTATTTCCTGTTTACCGGAGTTACATCATTGAGCCAATTAAAATGTCAGACTGTGTTTTCATAAAATCTTAAACTTACAATCACTTACATTTTCTTGATTAGAGGTTAAGGTGTTTTAGAGTTGGGAAAATACATTTAAAAACTAGAAAAGCACTGAGAGCACAGACCTCCGCCAAGGTAGCGATTGTACTTTTTTTTTTTTTTTTTTTACCTCCATCAAGGAGATTATGTTTTTGCCAGGGTTTGTGGGTTTGTTTATAACATAATTCAAAAAGTTATGGACACATTTTGATGAAATTTTCAGGATATGTCCGCTCTGGTTTTAAGGTAGTATTTGTACTTTCCTCCACTAGATGGCGCTGAATGACCTCATATGCTACTCTGTGCCACCATGCCATATCTCGCAAAGATAAAGAATCCTTTAAAAAATTCCTGGATCCAGACAGTGATCCAGGTCTCCTCCAAAATTTAATCATTTCTTCCTTGACCCAGAGCGGACATATCCTGAAAATTTCACCAAAATCCATCCATAACTTTTTGAGTTATGTTGCTAACAAACAAACACACCCACAAACCCTGGCAAAAACATAATCTCCTTGGCAGAGGTAATAACCAATAATCCGTTTATTTTCTTTCATAGTCCATAATGATTGCACTGATTTTTTTCACCAAATCGTGCAGTCCTGTTTGTAAGTGAGACTTAATTTTCACAGCAGCCCCGCTTTGCTTGATCTTCAAACTGAGTGAGGAATGGAAATTCCCATACTCGACCGTGGGAATGTGAGGCCAGATAAGTTAATGAAACGTTTAGAAGCAATGTTGTCTCCTCAACATTATTGGCAATTAGCAGCTGATAATGTGCAGGAAAGGCAGCAGACAGTGTGTAAATGTCATCAGGGACGTTGGAGAGTTAAACAATAAAACACAGTGGTCTCTTAGTGGAATGAAGATCAAGAGCTAGAGCTTTTACATGCAACAGAAGCCGCTATGACGCTCTGAGTCCTCTACTTTTTTCAGCAAAAAAAACCAAACAAAAACTAAATAAAAACAGCTTCTACCAGTTGTTGGCACTTTAAAATTAAGTCCAAAAGTTTTTTGTTGGTAACGGAATAAAATAATACAGTGGCTGTCCTTGGCAAGTGTATTTTGAAGCAACTGAACAATTTTGGAAATATATTTTTAGAGACAGTGTTGTTGGGCAAACACAAAGAAAGCTTGAAGCATGTGATACCAGGAAATGACTAATTTAGACACAAATTAGATTCCTCCTATTTGTCACAAAAAGGTAAGAAATCAAGAAAAGGAAAAAAGACATGCACAGTTGTTATCAGGCCTTATGTAAAAAGGAATAGATAGAAGTTTATGTGAATGCCAGCTTTTTGAATACTAATAAAGAGCTTAATTTCTGCTGAATAACAAATAACTAAAGAGGGATTTAGTAATAAGTGGTTATGAAAACCACTTTTGAAACCTGCCTGTGGAAGGCAACAGAGTTTAACCCCACATCTTACCTTCACTGTATAGAAGCCCTTTTATTAGGAATGTATGAACAAGTTGACTTGGACTGGTGACAACTGTTTCTCTTTCATCATCAGATTCAGAGATACAGCTGGGTGGATGACTTCTGATTGAGAAAGACAAATGGAATGCACTTTTGCAAGAACAGATCTGTGAATAACCATCAAATCATTTCCCCTGAGGTCAACATTGTCTATACTGTGCTTTCTGTCAGTCTCTCATTTACAATTACTGACTCACCCTAGAAGAGTGGACACATTTCAGAATAAACAGTTAAAAGTTGAGATTTTATGCCAAGCTTTGTGATAAAATATGCCCAGAGAGTCCCAGTAAACACCCATAACCTCATTCAAGCTGGGAATCTTGATCATCGGTTGGAATTTTCTCCCTCCCTTTGATGCTTCTCCAAGGGTGACTATTTATACAGCCACCACTTGTTGTCTGGAAAGCACAGGCCACTGCTGCTCCGTAGATCCCCACTGTACACAAGCATATAAACACGGCCGGGCTCAGAACGCTGCCCTCCTTATCGACAGGAACCCAAAGTTCCTCCAGTGGAAATGTCTTTGTTCCCCCTCGGCTGCCACACAATGAGCGCGACTCTCTGGAGTCGGCTGAAGGCACAGCAAGCGAAGGCCTTTACTCATTCCACACATAGCACAGCGAAGGCACTGACCTTGGTGAGAAGCTATTAAAATTGTTCTTTACCAAACACGCATATGCACAGTCACCTTCACACAAAAAACATTTTCTGTTTGCAACAAAACATATCAATCAACGCTTTTAGTGTTAAAAACAAATGGAAAAGGATGGAAGGCCGCAAACTAGTGAACTACCTGAAGTCTACATGTATGTTTTAATCAAATCCCTTCCAATCCAGTGACTGAACTGTGTATTTATTGATTTGGTGTCTATTGGTGTCACAGATTGTAACTGTTAGCATTCTACGATCCCATTTTTCCTAGCTGCATTGCATTATACTCCATATATGTTACAGAGTCATTGATCTTTCAGTTATAGTATTATTACATTGGTCAGCCTCAAGGAATTTTTATTGCATCTCCCGAATGTGTAGATACAGTTTATGACATATCGACCTTATGTATGCACCATATCTATCCACCCCATCAACTGGTGATATTGACTGACAATATGACAATTTATCACATCTTACTGAACATATTGTATCTTATGTTTTTTTA
>JAQQZY010000017.1:10476256-10492723 GCA_030068375.1 Ostorhinchus rueppellii | reverse complement strand
AATTAACCCCTTTTTTGCATTTTTATGAAAATTCGCCCCCCCCCCCCCCCCATCCCCACTCCAAAATGCAACTAAAATACCATCTACTTGAAAGAAAAAAAAGTTCAAGTCCACCCCACACACACACACACACCATTAGTAATCGATTCAGGTGTTAAAGCCATCAGACGAATATAGTGGAGTAATGAGTGCAATATTTGCTTCTGAGATGTGGTGACAGAAGCATAAAATGAACTCAAAATGCATGAGCGTTCAAATCTGTACCTTCATACAGTACTAGAGTAGCAAGTCCAGACCTCATACCCATACTAGCATTGTAAAAACACTTGTTGGTTCTCCTAGCAGCAATTTAAATGACTTGGAAATATCCATAAACCATGTTGTAAGAGATCCAGTCATATGCCGTAACTACACTCTTCTCCAAATCATTATAACACTGATTTTTGGGATTTTTGCCAAAACAGTGTCCTGATATCCAAGCAGCTGAACTCTACCATAACTCTCCATCAGTGTAAATCATTGTAAGACTATGGGAACAAGCCCTTTTGCTTTGATTTCTACTTTCCTCCTGCAACTCGACCACTTCCACAACGCTGTGTAAGCCGATCCTGCCTTCCGACAAGCGATGGTCCTATTAGCGCCGGCCAGGGGCACCCATGGGAGTCAGGAGGAGAAGTGTCCCACCCCATCTCGCTCCACCCAGCATCATAACATTACTCATGAAACATTCACATCTTTATGTGGCCAGAACGATCACGCCAGCCTCTCATTGGTGGAGGCTGGATCGACCCAGAACAGGAGATGAGGTTCTATTGGTGTGGTAGGAGTGAGGGTGAAGGCACTGCTGCTTGGAGGCTGGTGAGGTTATTGGATAGATCGATCCGGCCCGTCCTCAGCCCACACAGACTAGGGCAAAGGAAAGTGCTGCAGGGTTTAAGACATTTGCTATTCCCGTTTAAACAGTAACAGTTAAGAGGCTGAGAGTTCATCGGAAACTGATTTAACATGTAAATGGATACAAGACTGCTTACTGAAGAGTCTATATGATTAACACGTTTACAGTTGAACCATAGAGCTGACAACTTTTACTGTTAGATTTAAAGGTGGATTTCACTACAATTACAAGAGATGTTTTTCCACTTGAATCTGAGGAGTTTAGTTTTAATTACTGTTCCTCCAATTTATGCCTCTACACTAGTGCCGTTGTGTATTTAGGCAGAAAAGCATAAAGACCCAAAAGTGTCCCGTCTGGTCTCTCGGAACTACTTTTTTCTTTTAACTGAAAAAATGTGATTGTCACAGGGTTAAAAGCTTATTTCTTTTAGACTTTGCGTGGAGAGCTTTATCAAACTAAGAAAACCCAATTAAAGGATCCTGAATCATTTTCTCCATTAAGGTTGTTTTTGTTTCTTATGAGTGCACAAAGTTCTGGGTATCCAATACAAAAGTGTATGACAGGTGTCGCTCTATTTACAAGAATATTTTCACAGTTTAGACCGAACGGATCAAGACGCACAATAATTTCCCCCAGGGATTAATAAGGTATTCTGATAAGTTTAATAAAAAAAAAAAAAAAAGGCTCATTATACACAAAAGGTCTGCCCATAATGTCAGCATGTCTTGGAAAAATGATCGACTTTTTTTTTTTCTTTTTTTTTTTTTAGTGTTCTGTACTGCAAACCAAATATTACAAGTTCCATCGAGATGTGTCAAAACTGCTTTAATAAATAACTGGGATGATTAAGAACAATGAAACATCTGCTAAAAGAATGGAAACTTTTTTTGCTTTGTACAAAATTAACTTATGTCCCTTGTAGAATAAAATGTATACAATATGGATATTCAGCTTTAACACCAACAGTGATGCATCTTTAATTCTTTATTTTGCTGTGTCCCATTTACAGAAAATATGATGGCGCTTTGAGACAATGACATATGAACGGGGTAAAATTTTGTCATTTTGAACTGAGTTGGTAACTTAAAAAAAACACATCTGCATGGTCGCAAAAAATATGCTCATGCAAATTGTTCCCTTCATTAAAGCCTTGAAACCAAACATGAAACTAATGCATGATGTCCACATTTGACCTGATTTCCACAGCCACGATGCTCAACAGAGCCATGGGGGACTGTTCTTTCCCTCCTCCATCAGTGTTTTATTCCAGGAATCTCCACGAAAGCAAAGTGAAACAAGGAGAGCACTTTACTCAGGCGAATAAAACACGCCACAATACACCACACAAAAGAGTTACTTTCCTTAATATTGAAAACAAACCAACATAAAAAGATGGCCATTGATTACACAAATAATGCATTACTCGCTACAATAAGGCACCTGAAACAAAAGGGTTTGTGACGGGTTTAAGAATGGTTGTAGGTATCGCAGGGAAAAGCATTTAAGGCTATAATATTAACAGAAATCAGGGATGTCTATAGTAGCAATAAAGGTAACCAAGTTTTTAAAAATGGCCGTTCGCTCTCTCCTCCATACAACTGAATCATTCATTTTTATATGTATCCTTCAGATGCTGAATATTCATAATGTTTTTCTTAAAAAAAAAAAAAAAAAAAAAAAAAAAAAGAACAGTCTGCATCCAAATCATTATTTCCAGATGTGAAAAACAAGGCTAGATACGGGAATATTAGACCACTTTTTCCGACAGACGTTTTAAGATGACAATGTAGCATATCATACCAAGTATTAGGCAAGTAACCCTTTGACTACATTTGCAATTTTGCAATTGCATCTTTTCCCTGTGACAACCCATTGATAAGCCCCTCAGAAAGTCCTTCATCTGTGGTACCTCACTGCACGGTTTAAACTGCGGGACTCTGGATATGAAGAGTTATAAAACCTGCCTATTTTGACTGGCATAAATAAAAGGAATGGCATTGTAAAAAAAATAAAAATAATATTAATCATATATCAATAATAATAAAAATGTGTGACTTGTCTTTAAGTTACTTATTTCAAATATACACAGCGACTCCTTTATTATTTACACATATGTACAAAGTATTCATTTCTGTTTTGATCAAATACCTTGAATGGCGTTGCTGTGAAATTGAACTCTCTAAATGTACACTTACATCCCTTTGAGATCTGAGAACAAGGAGGTCAAACTGGGCAGCGCGACTTGGAGCCTCGACAAGGCTCTTAGAAAGGCACTTGCTACCAACTCAAATACTGCAAAAAATCCTCAAACAGAGCTTTCAGCCAAGTCAACTGAGAGACAGGAGAAAACAAATGGAAGGCCACATAGTAGGCACTGGGGTTTCTGTCCCCTCTCCCCTCCAGGCCAAGTGTTTTGGTAAGGCTGGCACATGACGGCCACAGGTGGATCGGTGGGCAAAGCCAGAAAGAGACTGAGCAAAGGGAGGGTTTCATCTGTTACAGTGGCTGCACCAGCCAGTTTCCCTAAAAACCCTTCCTTCACCATCCCTTTAAATTACTATCTGCCCCCCACAGACACTGAACAGGAGCCTGCTGACAATTTAACACAATCAAAATCATCTTTAACCAAAAGTGTCTTTATACAGTTTGTATTTTCTCCTTTCTGATGATTCCATTCATTTCTTAAATTGTACAATTCCAAAAACAAAAAAATGCAGAGCTTATTTTGCCCCTTGAGAAAAAAAAAAAAAAAAAAAAATTCAGCTCCTTCTGTACATATTTAAAGAAAAATAAGTGAACAGAAGCAAAAAAGGGTGTTCACTGTGCTCTATCCTCCTGAAAAAAAAAAAAAAAAAAAAAAAATCTTTTCAGGTGACAGTGACAATAACAAACAAAGCAAAGAATGGCTTATTAAAACACAAAGCCTTTTTCTCTTCCCAAAAGTAGTCCAAAAATAAGAATAGTCACTGCCTTGCAGCTTCTCTCGCTCAGAAATTGCGAGTCCTTTGTTTAAATTGCTTATACACAATGATCTCCAAGGTCTTTTTGACCATTAAAGACGGCACTGACATTTTTCCAGCGGTTGTCTTTGGGGCTGTAGCCTGGGGTCCGATGGGGTGCTTTGAGGGGGGGACTGGAGCTGTGCAGGGTGCAGATCACTCCCCCACTGGACTGCACTGCAGTCTTAGAGTACTTATAAACTGGCTGCTTTCCCACCTCTGCTCCACAAGTCTCCTCCTCGAGCTCTAGCTCGCCTTCTGTTTCTTCCTCCTCCTCCTCCTCCTCTCCTTCATCACACGTCCGATAGGAGGGGCCCATAAGCTTTTTGCGCTCCTGTTCAGCCTCCCTGTTGCTTTCTTTGAGCTGCTGCTGTTGCTGCTGATGTCGTCCCACAACCAGCCGAAGAGGCTCCCACTGGTTGTTCACGTTGTCATCTGTGGTAGATCGGGCATTCCTCTCACGTTCTTTTCTTCGCTTGCGCGTCCACCAAACACATACGATGATGCAGAAAAGGCAAAGCAAGCAGAAGATGACACAGACTAGGGGCACGAGGTAATCTGAGAAAAGTAAAAGAATTTCAAAGACCGTGTCAGAGAAATCAGTGAAACAAATGACAAAAAGAGGGAAAGTAAAGACTAGGGGAGGATAACTGAGGATCTACTACAGATCAAAATATTAAAAAAAACAAAAAACACTTCAATCTAAAAACTTGTGACTTAAATTGACAGACAGAATGACATTTGAAAGAATAAAATTTTTGTTACATATTAGTAGCAGTCAAAAACTGAAAGGGGCCCACAAAAAAACCCTGGTGGGACACCTTTGTCAATCATTACTTACCCACTGAGGGGGGCATGACCCGCGTTTCCACTTTGACCTCAGTGACTGCCAGCATTGTGGTACTGTTGTGTCTCTTGGACAAGGTGCCCACTATGGTGCTAGCTACCTGCTGGATCAGACTGTGATCTGGTAGATCCTCTGGCTGGAAAGACTGGAAACCAAAGCAGAGAACAAGAAATAAAATGTCACACAATACACACTTACAGGAGGAGCCTATGGGGAGCTATGGATGGTGGTTAAGACTCCTATCAGAACGAAAGCATTCATATTTAGTTAACAAGTCAGATGTTTGTGATGTGTGTTTTCCAAATCTACCAAAACCCTGAAGAACAAACTAGGACTAAGACTTGAACTCTTTACAGTTGTAGTGCAATGGTCACAGTAAAGACCCATTTATCAAAAGAAACTCACTATAGCAACTTCTACAGCATCCGGCGTGGAATGTGAAAGGTCACAGAGCAGGAGAAGTGCATGGTCTGTGGCCAAGCTTCGCGTATCAGGGAGATACCGCAACTCAAAGCAGACGTTCTCTACTGTTGTTCCCTGGAAAAGCACACACATACATAGTAATAAGCAACAATACACACACCACAACAACAAAATTTATTCTGTGATGAAATAATACGTAAAGGGCCGACTCACTGATGGTACTTTGTCTCTTTTGAATACAAGCGTTATGCGTCCGCAGCTGTTGTCCAAGTACCCACTGTTCGGCTGGCACTTGGTGGTTGCTTGTGGAGGTGAGGGTCCAGCTATGGAACAAACCCCCCACTGATCGCAAGGAGGGGAAAAGCATGTGAGGTATCTGTGCTCCACACACTCCCTTCCAGCCGGGCAGGAGTGCTGTCTCTGGTCCTGGTCTGACGACTGGAGCCGGCAGGGACGACGACCACACAGCACCTGGCGTCACACGACCAAAATATTCACCTCCATGTACTCTAAAAACACTTTTTCTGATACACGCTCTACTTTTTAAAGGCTCAAAGCTTGTTGCATTACAGAACACAGAATTTAAACATTAGCGCTTAACTTACAAATTAGTCATTGAATTAACAGAATAGTCAGACAAGCAAAACAAATTTTGTTTCTTGTGTCACAAAGAATATAGCAACAAAAATGAACATGCATTATGACATCCACTGGCAACAACTGCCCCAAACAACCTTTCAGAATATTTATCTCTATTTAACTCGGCCACTTTGTGCGTTTGTTTGAACACCATGGGAACAGTAGCTGGAGGTCCCTCTGTTCTTATTTCGCCCTGACAATAAAGGAGTGATTGTGTGTTTGGAGGTGCCATATTACCTTTGTACAATCCACTTTGCCATTGATGCAGCGGCAGCCGTTACACTCTTCCTCCCAATGACTGCCATGAGGAAAATGCAGCCCAGCATAGTGGCAAGTCTTTCCAACACCTATAACTGCACCAAAACAGAGGGACATAAGTCTGTAGGAAAGACTAAACGAAGTCTGCACCAATCAGACTATTATAATAAGCCTAAGTACGTGCATTTCAAGACTGAGTTATTGATTAATTGACCAAAAATATTTACACTCTTGGCATCGGGGGCCTCTTCTTCCAAGTGGGCATATACAGCGGAAGCCGTTGATCTCATCCACACAAGTAGCTCCATAGGCACAAGGTGAAGACTGACATTCATTTATGTCTGCGAAAGAGAAACCATCACATGTAGGTTGACCTAGCCTTATCTTAACCTTATGGTCAATTAGAATCAAGCAATGCTTTCTCATGGTTTCACAAAGTCTCATGGTTGCACAAAGTGAAATGAATCATTTCTCTCATGACCTCTCAGATCAACCTTGCAATGCTTTTTGTGTAAAATGGGAACGAAGAAGCGCTTCTAAATTGTCTACATGCTTCTGAGCTTATCGTTTGGTTTTATTGAGGGGAAATGTAAAACAAGCAGTATCCATAGCAGAGAGGAAGAATCAGGGACTTCATTTCATTATTTTGTGCAATCTGTAAAAAGACATTTCAAGTAAAGGATGAAATATCAGCCATATCTAGGGATGAGAATTGATAATTTAACGATTCCGATACTATTATCAATTCTGCTTATCGATCAGATTCCTTATCGATTCTCATTGGGTGAAGGAATAAAAGAGTGCAAACAGGTATGTTTGCATTACTGGTCTTTTATATATGGGGGGGGGGTGGGGGGGGAGGCATGGGCATAGGGTGAAAGTGAAACTAAAGACCTTTTACTAATTCCTCTATTGCCGCATTTCTACGATGTGAGCCGGTTCGACCCGGCCTGTCTCTTGTTGTTGTGCACCTCATTTCCTTTTCTCTGCCTTCGGAAACTTGTATTTCAGGGGATAAGACGTTGGTTGCCCGAACCGGAACTGGCCCCGGATAGCGTTCTGCCACTAAATGCTGAATAGCGAATCTAACGTACTAATCACATGCTGCGTGGACAAATGTCTTAACATTTTGGAGGGATTCCACCTTTAGAAGAAATTGAAGCTTTGACAGTGTTCTAAGTGGGCATGGTGTCATCTGTTTAGACCGGTTCTGTTTCAACGCTATGTTGGCTACGTTCTGACCAAAACAATGCAGCGTAGGCGTGACGTCGTCGCACATGCGCAACGAAGGCGGAATCGACAAGCAGAATCGTTAAGCAGGCAGGCAAACGATTCCCATCTCTAGCCATATCACGTTTTAACTTCCATGTACTTCTGCCCCAGTTCCACATCAAATCTGATCAGGAATAAACAACAAAATCAATGAAGAATTGGGCATAAATAGTGGAATCAGTAATGGCTTTTGACATCAGTTCACATAAAACATACAGTTATTACAAACCACAAACTGAAAAATCACCATCTGTCTTGGGGTTGACTGCTAAATTTCATTCAAATTATTGATGAATGCAATCATGCACAGGTCAAACTACTAATGCAACAGCAGTTCGAGCGGCTCTTTAAAGCCATGCATTAATTGTAAACCTCCAAACCAAAATCATTGTGAGGCCCATTGTCACACAGATTTCACATGAACACAATCTGGATGAGAACTCTCAAATTCGAGCCTGACAGAAATGGTGAACACTATCCGGCCAAAACAAAAGCGCAGAGAAGAAGAATTTCAGGGTCACTGGGTAATTTGTCTTCTATGTGTGTTTGTGTGACTGTGTGAGTATGGAGGAGGGATGACCTTTGCCCCCTGAGGCGTTAAAGGACCAAGAAAAAGGGAGAGGGTGGTATACCGGTCTTGCATTTAGGTGTCAGCGTGTCAATCTCCTGCTCATACCCCCCTCCTCCCATCACTCATATATCCTCTTAATCATAGTACATCACCATGGCTACATTAGCGACCGCGTTCTCATGGATCTGACTGAAATGCTTGAGTTTGGAATTTCCAGGAGTTACTCTAGTTCTGTCATTACTGTTATTACAGATGAAACTTGTACATAGGCATCATAGAAAAATACAAGGCAAGTATAAAATGATATGTGCAAAGACAGTAGTTCAATATGAATATGTAAGTGTGTTTCTGGCCCAATGACATTTAAAATCCCTTAAGTTGAATTATAGACACTGAAAAAGGTGGGACAAAATAATGCTTGACGTCAAATATGATCCCATACTGTGTTTTATTCTTCTACATCGTTGCTTTTCATTGGTCACTGCAGGCAAAATTTAGTTTTTCTGTTTCTGAAAACGGTCTAATTTTTCCCTGCTACTTGTAATCCTGATTGTGATGTGGAAATGTGTGTTCTATTGGACATCTCCGTGCGAGAACTCACTGATTCTGCAGTCTGGTCCAGCAAACCCAGGGGCGCATTCACAGCGGAACCAGTTGACTCCATCCACGCAAATACCGCCGTTGTAACTACGGGAGAAAAGGAATAAGAAACAATTTGATGAGGCTGTACAAGAGCCACATCCTCTCCAGCTGCAACAAAGCACATCGTTTTTGTGTGTGTGTGTGTGTGTGTGTGTGTGTGTGTGTGTGTGTGTGTGTGTGTGTGTGTATGTGAGGTGGGGGTCACAAGGCTCAATTCAACTCATCAATACAAGCCTCCACCTTTCAGATGCTAATAGGCGTGTCCAGTCCCTCCCCTCCCCTCATCATGCCTCTCTTCCATTCCTCCTCAAAGCCGCACTCCCCCCAGGTCGCTTGCAAAGAATGGACACGTACGCTCCCCCCTGCTACTACACCCCCCACCTGCATTCACCATGGGGTAGGTGGGACTCTTGTCCTTCCCCCCACAAAAAAAAAAAAAAAAAAAATTCCCACCTCTCTTTATTCTATTCAATATCCAAGCCTCCTGCTCTGAGAGATGCCCCTTTGAGGCTTGATTTAACGAGAACTTCCACTGCTTTTAAGCAGCCCTTCACCCTCCAGCCTGTAAGGTCTGAGTGAAGTGAGGAGATGAGGATGGGCAAGGGGGGGTAAAGGTTTAGCTACCCCACAGGGCTGTGTGAAGCAGGAAACAGTACGTACCATGGATGAGGGTTGCAGTCGTTTGTATCTGTAGAGAAACAAGTGATCAGGGTTACTATAATTAAGATATAAAATAAGACATAAAATTAAAACTAGCGGAAAAAGTAATTTATACATGACATATACACTTTTATAACAACAACAATTTATCACTAAAAACAGAAATTAAACATCAAAAAATAATATAACCAATAAAGACAAGAGAAAAAGTGAAATTGTTTGGTAAATTGCTTTAAACAATAAGAGACCTTTAATAAGCAGTAGTTTTATACGTCTTATCTGATACTTATTTTCCGGGCCCATAAGACAGTGCTTTCCTGGTAGTTCATGAAACCGTACAACAAACACAAAAGCTTAAGAAAAATAAACTAAAACATAGAACACAAACTATATATGCCGCTGCAAAACTAAGCCCATATCAAAAACTAAACTGAAAGGCTAAATAAATGAATTCAAAACTCTGTGAGGGCCATTCTTTTTTTAGATACTTTGTATCATTACTTGCTGCTAAACACACTGTAGAGCAAAAAACAGAGCAGCTCTAGTTTATGGAGAAACTGCACATGCAAATCACTAAAGACCAAAAATAAAAACTACAATTATGGACAGTTGAAATTACTACATTATCTGACCCTACACTAAAGTGACATTCTTTGCAGCCGAAATTACATTCCATCTGAAGTCATAGTGATATACGTGTCAATCATGTGCAAATCTATGCTGAGATACTCACTCTGGCCACAGGTGGGGCCTTCCCACCCTTCTTTGCAGATGCAGGTGAAGGTGTCTCCTCCTCCCACACAGGTTCCACCGTTGGAACAAGGACTGGAGGTGCATGTGTTGTTCTTGGCTGAAGGAAGGAAGAGTGGATGAGTCAAAAATCTCTGAGGACTGCCTGGCTGTTAACAAGGCAAAAAAAGTCCAAATACATGACATGTGCACCAGGCTCACACTTGAATCACTCAACATGAAAGCTGTTCCAGAAAAACGCACAATGTGTCAATATAAAGCCTGAAACAAGATACTGCAAATGCAAAATAACACCTGATATTACATCTGGTAGCATGGAATGTAAAGTAGTTAGCTGGAGGTCAAGCAACAGAATATCGGGCAAATCAAAACTGAATTAAAGCCCACCATCATTTGTGTTCATGAAGGATTTTTCGCAATTTAACAAAATGAAGCCACTTTACACTTCATCTTCAACATTTTCCCTTGTTCATGAGATATGGTGTCTTACATGTAATAGTAACTTAGACCAAGAGACCTTCATACAGACATACACTGGCACTGCATCCAAAAATGAGTTTCCTTCGGCTGTAATAAGTGGCATCCCTAATCCTCACCTGTATTACACGCGTTTCCTCCCCAGCCTGGAGGGCAGGCACATCGGAAGGCATCCCCATGGTCATAGCAGGTGCCTCCATTACTGCAGGTGGTTGCATCACACTGGCTCTCACCTAGAATGAAAAACAGAGACTGTTGGTAAGCATGAGCACAGTCATCATCATTTAACGTCAAAACATACAAAGACATAAACAAAGCATAAACACAAACGTTAACACAGAATCTCATAACTCACGGGAATGGCAGGTCTTGCCCTTCCAGTTGTCGGCACACTCGCAGTAGAAGTCATTCACCAGGTCGACGCAGCGTCCGCCGTTCTTACAAGGGTTGTGTCTGCACTCATTGACATCTGCAGGGGGAGGGATGATATGATTTGATTAAAAGTAACCAAAGTAGAGCAAGCTGAAGTTCTTCTCGATGTCTGCTGCAAAATAAAATTAAAAAAAAAAAAAAATAAAAAAAGTTGTGCACTTGTTACTGGTGGTAAAGAACTCACTGAGATCGCAGAGTTGTCCCTCCCAGCCATCAGGACAGAAACACTGGAAGGAGTTCACACCGTCGATGCACGTCCCTCCATTTTTACAAGGGTTACTGATGCAGTCATTAATGTCTGAAACAGCAAAAGGATGTCAGTTTACTCAGAAAATACTAGAAAAATCAAGGTTGTGCAAATATATCAGTTTCAAAAATATAAGAACAGAAAATGTTAGAACTTAATTTTCACTTTTCAGCAAGCCCACACAGAATTCAATAGCAAACGTCATATTTTCAATAGAGATTTTAAAAAGATAGTTTTAACATTTATGCTGCCTGTGCAATGGTTCCATGTTGCCTTGTGTGGAAGGAATTGTGGAAAACTTGTGAATTTACAAATGAAGAAATGAGGGGACACCAACACGAGTAACAATTAGATGCGGCAAATGTGTCATTAAAACAGTCATGTGCAATGGGTATTATCTAGCAGACGAGGTAGATTTTTATCAGTAAAAACCACAGGAGGAAAAAAAAAAAAAAAAAAAAAGTGAAAGGTATATTCCATACTCTCATGACAGTAGATGCCGCTGAAGCCCTGGTCACAGATGCAGGTGAAGTTTCCTGCGGGCTGGCTGATGCAACGTCCTCGAGGACCACAGACGTTAGAGGAGATGTGCCGCACTCCGGCGGAGTCATTGGTCGCTACAGCAACGGTGCAGCTGTCAATTACTGGGAAGAATCAAACACGGTTTCAACTCATGGTTTTTATTGAAGTGCAGTACTCGTCTCTTCAACAATATTTTATCAGTGGAGTCAGCACCTTGACAAGGGGTGGTCTGACAGTTCTCCTTAAGCTGTTCACAGGTCTTTCCTTCGTAGCCTTCAGGACAAGCACAGTAGAAGTCCTGGCCCATGCTATGGCATGTGGCCTCGTTCTCACAGGGGTTGGAATCACAAATATCTGAAGGGGACCAAGTAGGAATCTACGGAGAGCAAAACAAAAAAAATGTGTCAAAACATGCAACATTTATGGCATTTATTCATCTATGAAAGGATAAAACATTTGTACAAATTCATCACTGATTTGCTAAAACCAGTCAGTAAGTGATCCCTCCAGTAGCTCCAACTCCAACCAGTTGAATGCCTGGCCTGATGGCTTCTAGACACAGGACATTAATGTACTTCCAAACCCCAATATCTAAAATTAAATCTATTGAATCTATGAAGAGGTGTTACTTGATGTGCAGAACCATTTATTTTTCCATCCATCTGAAATCAAATTTCACACCAACTGAATTTCAATATATTCACACAATGACGATCTAATCCTTAGTGACTGTCAAGACAATTAAGAAAGTGAATACATGGAGCTACAGTCTGTGTAGGTGAGCAGCTTAGCTTGGCTCAACCTGCCGCACATGTTCTGAACAAATTGAAGGTAAGTGGACAAGTAAAGTAAGCCTCAGAAACTTTCCCTAAGCTCATCAAGGGAATCCACACATTCGGTTTTACATCTCTGTCCTCCTTAATCTTGCAAGATTACGCTGAGACAGATGCCTGGCAGAGAGTGACAGAAACCGAGACGGCAAAAGAATGATAACCCACAATGAAGGCAAATATTGACTCAAACAGAATCACAGTGAATATAATAAAGATAAACCATCCACTGAGACAGTCAAAGAACCCTCCAAGTGGTTGTGGTGTCATCTTTTGCCATTTCTACACACTCCAATACAGAGGTCGGAGTGAAAATACCGCAGTTTCTGTAAACAGAAGCCTACTGTGCATAAACTGTGGGTTTGCACCAGTTTGCCATTTAAGGTACTGAACTAGAGAAGGGCAACAAGCCTGTGGCCACAGTTTACTTTACCCTAAGTGTCAGGACAAGATACATTTTTTCTTTACCATTTACATGTGTGTGGTCAGAAGATCTCATCTGAGGGTAAGAGTGTCTATTAATCTTCAGCACATTATTGTACTGACAAGCGCCACAACATTGTTATGGAATAAACTCTGCAGGTTGATAGGGTTTGTGGTTAAAAACCACATGCCAAAATGTACATTTTTCTGACTGCTGTAATATTAAGGAAAGGTAGACATCACAATTTTAATTTCTATATGCGTGTCTACTTAAACAGCACATGATCCTCCTTTTTCCCCTGAGGATATCATTTGCATAAACACAACTTAACTTTTTACAATATGGACCTCTGAGCATATTTTAATCCTCCTCCCCCTGTCTCCTCATGTCAGGTCCGGCATTGAAATGTGATTCAACAAAACTCAGAATAAAGACAGTAGAATATCAAGGGAAGCCTCATATACTTTATGAAGCTTCCTTTGGCAAAGAAAATTTGTTTAGCACAGGACAAGACAAGTTAAAAAAAAAAAAAAACAACAAAAAAACAAACGCATGCCAAAATGTACATTTTTCTGACTGCTGTGATATGAAGTAAAGGTAGACATCACAATTTTCCAAAAACGGTTGTGTATTAGACACCCAGGGAGTACGCAAACATCCAATTTCTACATGCGAGTCTACTACTTAAACAGCCCATGATCCTCCTTTTTCCCTGAGGATATAGTTTGCATCAACACAACTTAACTTTTCACAATATGGACCTGTGAGCAGATTTTAATCGAAGTAATCTGATGCTGAAACCATCGTAGTTTTGGCACCGCAGGGCAGGAATGCAAACCGTGCCACAGCAGGCATCGGAGTCCTATAATGTGTGTGGGCAAAGATCCAGCGTCACCTCAGTGAGTGAGGCTCATATTTATAGTAGAGATGCTAAATCAGGATTGGCTCCTGACCAGCAATGTCCTCCATTCAGGCCCCGAGAGATGCAGTGAAGTGTCAGTTTCCTCACTGCTAACCTACATTAACTTCAAACACACACTTCAAACAGAAAAGACTGCAGCCAGGAATGACACCAATTTAGAATGTCTATATGAAAGAAAATACCAATTACAACTGAAGCACAAAACTGGGCTGGAGCTTTATTGCACAAGTTTTCAATAAATCATGGTAATATTTTGGCACAACGTAGAGCCTGCAGTAGATATTTGGCTCTGATGAAAATGTTGTACTGTGAAGGGCAATTTGTGTATTTAAGAGTCGTCAAAGGCAAACTGATAGCCAAAAGCTGGAGCATTTCAAGCATTTGTCAAGTGTCTTTAGTCTGTAAATGTTTGGTTTAAGTCAGTGCCAAAAGAATTCCACATTTTTCCAAACACACAACAGTCCAGTCTTTAGGTGGTACATTGTCATGGCCTTGAGTCCAGAGGATCGGAAATCTGTTGGGTCCATAACAATCAACTTCTGTGATGACTTAACATATTTTCTTTAAACTATGAAAATATGCTGCTCTGTGATAAGACATTGCATGTAGCATGTGATGTTTTGCGACAGCTCTACAGTGTCGTGTAATCGTACATGGACCAAATACACATGCTTTTACGTTTTTTTTCATTAACAAAAACAAAAGTAAATATGACCAATCACTAATCTCTCCCATCATAGCCAAGCAATCCACTCTTCCAAAGCATGAATTGTCGTGCACTTTAAGACAATATTCAGTGATGTCAGGCATCTGACACAATTGGCTCACCCTGATGCATGTCACTGAATTAGTAAATTAACTATGAAATGGACCAGTTTGGAATGTTTTGTCTTTATAAATATCTTGGATCAAATCAAAATACCTAAATACACTTGGTAGCATGTGGTACCATTTGACACCAAAAGAGAAGATCTTATGAGCATCAGTGCATGCAGATAAAACATGCCGATTATAGCCAAATGAGTTGCATGAAACAATATCTGCACCATAATGTGTATTTTACAGTATATTTGACATTGAAGCTGGTGGTATTAAAGGAATGAATAAAACTAGGGTATTGATATTGGTAACTTCTGAACAATACCCAGCCCTGAATCTGATGGGTTTACATGTTTATGGTATCCAAGTTCTGCTTTTAGCCTTAAATATAGTCCGCAAACTTCTCTACTGCAGAAATCTTAATTTTAACACAAAAGAAAAAAATCCAGGAATCATCAGGGCTTGCTTTAGCTTGTAGATTTCTGAATCAGTTTGGTGCAATTTCTGTATTGTGTCGGGGAAAATATAAAGCAAGATTCATACATTTTGTTTATTTTTAAATGTTTTTTTATTTGAGCACATTTCATGCATTCCTGCTTACTGCACAAAAGAAATCATCACCGTTTCATGTATAGTCATTACATGTGTCCAGTACTTAGCAACATGAGACTCACCTCACACAGCTGTCCAGCAAACTCTGGTGGGCATTCACACACGAAGCCGTCCAACACTGCGTGGCATTTGCCGTTGTTGTGACACGGCTGGCTGTCACACTTATTCCTCTGAATTTCACAGTGAGTGCCCACAAAGCCTGGAGGACACTGGCAGTGGTAACCTCTCAGCCCTTCCTGAAGACAACAAAAAAGAAAAAAAAAAACAAAACAGGTGAGATACTGAGCTGTTAAAGAACTTTTCATTTAGTTTCTCATTTGAAGTGGAATGTAAGAACTTGTACCTTGCATGTTGCACCATTCTTGCATTGACCATGACAGCCACTGATGTCTGAAGAGGAAGCAGACATGAAATGCATCACTAAACTCTATAAACATTAGTAACGTTTCCAACATAGGATCCATTATCTTTCTGTTATTAAGTGCAATGTGGGATGTGCACTGATTAAGACTGAAAAGAAATTTAATAGTGAAGCCAAGAAAGTGCTGGATAGACCTTATACTTGGAACTGGGCATGCACAGGATCCAAAGAAAGTAACAGGGCATGCAAGTTCAGTCATGAGAACAGAACAGGAGCTTCGGTTTGCCAAGATGAGAAAGAAACGGGTTACCACATGTGAGAAAGTGAGTGACATTAAAACTACACCTAAGATTGTAAGATTGTGCGACCAGAAAGTGAGAGGCAGCTGGTAAGAGCGTCCAAAGGAGGACGCAAGTAGGAAGGCAAGTATTTAGAATAAAAATACTGACTGATGTCACAGTTCTGTCCAGACCATCCCCGAAAACAGTCGCAGTGATATCCACCAATCAAATTTTTGCAAGAATAAGCGTTCACACAGGGCTTCCCTGCACACTCATTTGCATCTGTAAAAAGGCAGGAGGTAGAGGAAGATCGAGTCCATCAAACGGCTCACACCGAAGGAAAAAGACACCAAGAAAGATAGGAATAGAGATCTAAACTCAATGGCCCCCAAAAGGAAAAAACCCACAAAAATAAAGGCCAGCAGCAGAAATATAGGAGTTTGTTTTTTTCATTTTACAGTCTTCATGGAGACCAGTGTAAAAACCAGTTTGCAGGTTATCTTGTTCTCAGAGTCATGAAGGCCTTTTAGCTCAGAAAATATACAATTTTCCAAAGTTTAGCCAACATCTGAATGTGTGCTACC
>JAQQZY010000017.1:10461469-10476156 GCA_030068375.1 Ostorhinchus rueppellii | reverse complement strand
GTAGCAGCATCAGCAGGTTTATGGACACAACTGTGGAACTGATTGTAGTAGTTCAGTATTTGGTCTGAAATTCTAAAAAAAATGAGTCCCATATGAACATTTGGCTCATTTGAACATTGAGGAACACTTTCCTGAGGTGAAATTGGTATTTCTTTAGGTGAACGAGAAATATCGCAATATTATTGTTATCGCAATGCTGTACATCCATATCGCAAGTTTTGTCGATATCATGCAGCGCTAACATCTACACATGCAAAGGTAAAAAGAAATGGGAACTAAATACAATAGACATGAGGTTTGTTAGTGCAAGACAGGCAACTTCTATCAAATTAAATGTGTTTTTACAATCTGGTTCAAATGAGACGATTAACTGCTTTAACAGCTTGAAGGAAGAAAAACCTAAGATGTCTGTGATGTAAAGTTGGAGAAATATGTATATATATTTTTAACTGCCTGATGCACAATATTCATTATTTGGTTACATATCTACTAAATTAACTGTTTCAGTCAAAAACAAGAATCAGTATTACTTTAACCCTTAAAAACCTAGATCAATTTCCTGTAGTGACTTCCAAATGAATTTCTCTCTACATTTAACCTTCCCCAAGTGATTTATCACTGTTTATTAGAATATTGTCCTCTGCAGTTTGTATTCTTTTTTTTGGTGAAAATCAGTTACTTTCCCATTTTTTATTTACTGATTTTGTAGCTGTCCATAAACCCTCAAGGTTATTGTGACCAAAAGAAAAGGAAACTGATGAAACACAGACTTTTTCACCAAAATATATGATCAACTGTACATAAAAACAAGCATCTGCAAATATTGATGAGTTTTAGTCTGGAGCCTCTGAATATCCAAATAAGACCCATTTGATGTCGCTAAAAAGCTGATAAAACTGTACTTTAGTGGAATTATTTCAATGTATAGTATGGACAGCATTACTGGTTCAAAAGGGTAAGCAATAAATGGAGGGGTTGATTTTTCAAATCACTATTGATGAGGAAGAATTGAAGCACTAAGAAACTAACAAACAAAGCCCCGCCCACTTCTACCATATTGTAAAGAAAAATTACACACAGGATTAACCCTTAAAGACCCAAACGTTATTCTTCCATTCTCTGAGCTTTTATGAATATCTACAGGATTAATAAATTAAATGTTGAAAAAAATCTGATTTTCACTGAAAGAAAAACCCAATATACAGAAGACAACATTACAATAAATGGTGATAAAGCACTTAAGGATGGTTAAATATAGAGAAACATTCATTTTGGAAGTGACACAAATGTCACAGAGGGTCCTAATGGATGGGTTAATTTGCAGTATAAGACGCTCAAAAACAAATTCCTGCAACACGTCCACTGACAGAAGTTGTAACATATCAGCACATTAGCAGCATGTTTTGCTAAAAACTTCCTCTGTAAATTTCCACCAATCTAGCGACAAAGGCAGGTGTAACAAACGCACAAGAGGGCAATCTGAAAGGTTTTTACACATGGAGAATTTAAGTATGAGGGCAGTGACACACACCACCTGAATGTTGACTCGACTCGTCAGTTTGCAGGAAGTGTAAAGGAACGATGAAGTAAATGTGCTGATCTGATCAGGAACATTCTTAGGTCATTTTTTCATTCATAGCCGATGAGGCAGGTGAGAGAATATGTCAAGCTGCATTCAGGGAAATTAAACCGAGTTGAAGTTCAGCACTTTACTTCCCTGTTACTGGTACCAAATACTTCACATTTATTGATGTATAAATGCCTGCAGCTGTGCACTAGTGTTCAACAGAAGAACAATAGTCTCACTGATTTGTGTCACATGGCTATATCACAACTAAATATGGGAGATGTGAATTAGCTAAACGTTACACTCTTTGTGCAGAACATCAGATGTTCTATACGTTTCACTGCATTGTGCTTGATCAATAAATGCATAAAGAAATTAAATACAACTACAGGATTCTCCCCAGAAAGTTATAGTATCCTGGCACCTCCCCCCCATGTGTGACCACGTGTCATTTTTCTGGCCACTCCTCCTTGGCTACACAGGCCGTGGTCACCGCCAAGGACGCAACAAAAAAATGCAGAGATCATTCTCTGATCATCAGGCTTCGTATAACACTTTCGTTTTGTCATAGTTTGTATCATCTGGATGTAAACAAGAAGTGAGTTTATGTGCGGTCAAATCCTGGCTAATAAGAGTGCTTGATTTAATGCATTACATCAGATCCAACCAATGGGAAGAAAGTCTTGCGCTAAAACCTCACAACAGATGCAACTCCATGAGATTTCCAAGGAAAAACATCATGGTGCTGGAAAATAGAGCGCGTGCCTACAAACCCGACGGATTTTTGGTAGATTTTTGCAAAATTATCGGGGGAAAATATGAAAAAAAAACAACCTAAATTTGAAAATGAGTACAGTGACGCTGAGCTAGCAGTATACTGGCCCAGCGCCGTTGTTCCATCGTCTGGAGAGAACCCTGCAACTGTCATCATCTCACATAAACTATGATCAAATGAATGAATGAATGAATTTCTATTAATGTGTTTTGTATAAGAATATGCATGGGCTTATAAGACCAAAAATATAAACCAAAGGCCAAATAGATATAAACAAGACCATATACTGACCTATTTCATTTAAACTATCATCAACAGGAGTCTTTCATTACAAAAATTGAGAGGTCAGTTTTGCAAAAATGAATAAAAATCATGCAACAGACCGGCTGCTTCCAGCTGCAAGTGCAAATCATGAAATGAATCAACACCTATTTACAGAACCATTGCCCACTGTTCACAGCGGGTAAGGTGCAGGAACTGTGGTAATTTGTCCAGAGCAGAACAGTCCCAAAGCAGCACCAACCAAATGCATTAATTCATCTTTAATCAGTTCTATGTGTTCAGATGATCATCTTAGCCTTCCATATTTGCAGAACAGTAACCAAAAACAAAGTCTTAAAGGTAACACGACTGTATTTTTTATCAGAGGCATGTGAATTAAACTGAACCCTAATCTGAGCACACTTTCCTCTCGTATGTTTTACAAATATGGTAAAGTTGCCCTACATTTTGGACGCCTGAGGAAACGTGGCCTTGATTCAAATTTAGGCTACACCTCCTCTCCACCCACATGCTCTTTAGACGCAGGGATGACAGCTTTACTAGTAAAGGCTTATTTCAGCTACAATAGATGTACGCTCTTGTGCAAGTGCAGGGAGAGGTTCACTACCACCCAAAAAAGGGAGGAGGTGAAATAGTGATAAAAATCAGACAAAATAAAGCTACTATTGTGGCAACAGGATCTGGAATCGGATGCGTTACTGTGCCAAGGACGTACTTAAAGCTGAAAAGTGCAATTTTTGATTTTATCTCGGAGGAATCACGTCTAATACGCAGTTTAGACATCTGACAGTGAGAAATGAGAGAGACTTTGTGTTGAGCCCATGTATGGTGAATAAATATTTTAGTTTCATGTAATAAGTAAGATATACATTCATAAATAGACTAGTAAATTAAGCTGATATTCATTTTCTTTTTTTTTCTTTTTTTTTTTTCCCAATTTGGCTGATTAAAAAGTAACAATGACCCAGCACCCGTGTATTCAAAGGTAGCATTTTCACTTTTTGGAAAGACCTAATCTTATGTCATACATATTTGCTTAAAAAGATAACGCACAGGTGAAACTAGATACACACATTTTCTTCCACGGTACTCTTTCCATAGAGAAGCGATGCCGTCACAGTAAGGTCACAGTAACCTCAATGCGAAGCCAAGCCAGCATAATGGAGTTCATGCATTATTAACAATCACGTTATGGTGTCAAATGAGAGCATGGGGCAAATGTTTTTGTAGGTTATAATATTATCACCTGTGCCTACCATGGTTCTCATTATTCTTAAACATATATCTTGAACCTAAATATCGCTTGTCTTTAATTATACAGCTCAAACCACAAATCATTGAAATTTAAATAAACCTAAAGATAAGAAATATGAAGAAGATGCCTCCATAATGTCATATCCATTAATGCTAGGAGTGAACATAAAGATTTTTGAGTAAAATCTTGTCTGAGTTCTCTATAAATCAGCGATGAGGTTGTCATAATGGATGTACGGATTGTCAGGTGGATCCAAAGCCTTTTTAACTGAAATCAACCTATAAGATAACGTTCACCAATGGCATTTATCTGTTGTTGTACATGCCTCTTGTGCTGTGTTAGTATTGAACTACATGCATCTAGTATTTCCAATTTCAAAAAATAGCCAAAAACTAGAAAAGCACTCGGAGAGCGCAGACCTCCAACACAGTAGTGTTTGTTCTTTTTTTTTTTTTTTTTTTTTTTAAGGGGTAGTGTTTGTACTTTCCTCCACTAGATGGCCCTGAATGACCTCATATGCAGCTCTTTGCTGTCGTACCCCATCTCGCAATGATAAAGAATCCTTTAAAAAATTCCTGGATCCAGATGGTGATCTGGATCGCTTCCAAAACTTAATCATCTCTTCCTTGACCCAGAGCGGACATATCCTGAAAATTTCATCAAAATTTGTCTGGAACTTTTTGAGTTATGTTGCTAACAAACAAACCCAAAAACCCTGGCAAAAACATAACGTCCTTGGCGGAGGTAATTATAAGAAGTTTGATAAGATTGTTGAGATCAATCAGCCAATCAAATTTCCTTTATCTAGCACCAAATCGTAACAAACATTATCTCCTGACACTTTACATTTAGAGCTGCTCAAGATCAAACTCTTAATAAGCCAAGAGATCAAAAAAGGGAAAAAACTAACACCATGGGGCATTTGACCAAAACATCAGTGACCAGATGTGATGAGAACCAGTTTGAAACAACTTTTACAGTCAAAGAAAGTGATGAAATCTAGAAGCACTGTTGTTTTCTCCACTGGACACAGCTTTAACTGAAAAGAACTGAGTTTGATGCTGAAATCACAGTGTTTCTTCTACATGGATGAGTTTGATTATGAGGCTTATGAAGGTATGAAGTTATTATGAGATGTTATCGTCTTTATTAACTTGCTGTTTGTTGATCCATGATTCAGTCTAAACTGTCACAGTTTAATCTGACCTTGTTTGGATGATTCACACAGATCTTTAATGCAGCTATTGATGACACAAATTGTAAATAAAACAAGTGATTTGTGGTGTTACTGTGGTGGTTTTCTGTCTAAAAACAGAGCTAAGCTAACAAAGCTGTAATGTAAACTATCAGCTTTATCAGTATATGTCACAATAACCAGCTATGAGGTTTAGTTTGACGAAGAAAACTCAATGATATCATAATACAGATGTGTGTAAACAATGAGCTTTATATTTTATTCAGTGTCTGATACAGTGTGTGGAAATATAGTGTTAATTTTTAGGGGGTTTTGATGGTTAGTTTAAACACCAGTATCAGCCAAGACAAATGCATCCCTAATCACCCTCCGTACATTTCTTACATAGGTATCTTTCAAGTGTGTGGACCCAAACTCACATTTACACACTATATCATAGTTAAAGACATTAGAGACAGAAGAAAGCAGTCATCTATAATCTCACTGACAGTAATTGGAGAAGGCGTCGGCGTCATTAAAACTCAAGCTGTAGAGTCACGTCCTGTTAGATAGTCTGCCCGAGCTTCACACCGTCTCCTGCTGTAATCACTCCTTAAAATCCATCATCAACAAAGTGTGCGAGTCTCTTACGCACCATCATTCCTCCTCGAGGCCAAGTCGGCCGCACCCCTCTCACTTTTCCTCTGTCAAACCTAACTAGCGTGAGGGCGTGTGTCTGATAAATCACTTGTCGTGACTGAGGAGGGGATGCACCTCTCGTGGCTTCTTGCTTTGCAATGAGTACTTACTGAATAATGCATGACACTAAGTATTGTTCCTGTCAATGAGCCTTTTACAGGCAAATTGTAGGCTGTCTAAATTATTATATACTGTAGCTACAAGAACTATTATGCCGGATCCTAGAGGCTAGTAAAACCAGTCTATTTTAGGATGAGATATCTGAAACATTGTGTTTGTTCAAATAAAAGAATTCACATTAAAATACTCATATTAAAGACAAATCATAAACAGCCACAGAGAAAACTGTGAAGACTGACGTGATAGATATTGTGACTTATGTTAAAGGTATGGGGAACTGCAAAACAGGAAAAAATGGAATGTGTTTGTGACATCACAGCATGATTAATGAACTGTTACTGTATAAAATGAGATGAATTAGTAGAACATATCATCACTCTCTTAAAATAATTACGCAAGTCATTTTGGCACGTTTGAAAATTTGCCTAAGTCATTTAATTCTCTCATGTTCCATGTTTGACCTTGTTGTTTGTCTGTCAATAGGCATCTGTTGTTATAACTGTTTGGATTAAAAGTGTTAGTAAATATCATATATTCAAGAAATGGTTCAGTTTTTTGTGTTTCCTGAAAAATCTGGGAAAAAAAATGACTTGGGCGATTATTTCAAGAAGGCGTCGATTTGGAATTTGATGCCAAGTTGACCAACCATCTGCATTTTGTCATGTGCTTATGTTATTTTAAACCCTGTAAAACAAAAAAAAAGTTTGAAAAACACATGTTAAAAAATAGAACTAGTGCTGGTACTAATACCATAACTAATGTTAGGCCAAGTTGTCGTTATACGAGTACTAGTTACAATTGACCTACCCGGTAAAATACAGATTAAATTTAAAAAAAAAAAAAAAGAAATTAGGAACTGATACCAGCACCAAAAATACTATATGATTCAATTTACTATACTATATTGTACTACATATAAAATGATGCAAACACTTCAAGCTTGTTGAAATATATTCATTATTTATGTGGATCTCCAGTTGTATGTGGACTATAGTTGTCTGTCTGTCTGTCTGTCATGTACACTATGAGCCTTAGTTTCTGAAAATGAGTGACTGAATATACGTGACATTATTTTGTTTAGCCTACCACATGTCCTGACAATTTTCTGGATTAAATACCTTCTAAACAAAGCTACCTTATCCTCAGTATTTTCCCTATTTTGGCCATGCAATATAGTTACATTATTATTATTATTATTATTATTACACATATACTACAACAATGAGAGAAAATAGATAATATCATTCATTGCAATTCCTTGTATGATGATTAATAGTCAGTGCCATACATGTGGATACAGCTACCGTTTTCAGTAAATGACTATGGTTTAATGTAATTACATCTAAATTCACATTCAAAATGGCCCATTTGTTTCAGTAGAAGCCTATGAGGTAAATCTCAGTCTAACTGCATCAGCACACACATACATAGACACACACACACTGCTGTATCCTGTCACCGCTCACAGATGGCGGGGTTCCCCTCACTACTCAGGCCACTTGCTGAGAGAAGGGGAGGGGGGTGGGGGGAGCGCTTGAATGGCCCAGGGGAGACGGAGAATCATGGCCGACATGGATTACGACAGAGTGATTAGCCCATAGGGAGAGAGAGGGAGAAAGAGAGAGGAAGGGAAGCAGGGCCGGGCTACACAGGACCTTGAAATTAATGTGGTCCCTCTGGCTTTGGGCATCAGAAATGACAGGCCCCTGTGTGAATGGCTATTGTGGAGTGGGACGTATGGTCTTGATCTTTTAGGTGCTTAAAGTCTAATAACCATCACATCACACTCACACACCTCCTGTGCTATAAAGCCGGCAGCTGCAGCAAAGAGAAAAAAAAAATCAACTACCATTCTCAAATACAATAGCACACTTTGAATCCTAACATGTGCTCTCCTGGATTTTTTTCTGGATTTAGCTTCAGTCTTTGTCTTCTCAGCAGCTTAGGCTAAATATCAGTAGTATGAGAAAAGCATCAACAAAGAATTTTAAGCAAAAATGCATGCATAAAAATACAAATTACATGCAACATCTTGCATCAAGGATGCAGTCTAAGTACACACCTATGTGATGTTTCCGGAATTGAAGTCATACACGTTAGGAAACACTAATGAAAACCGATATAACTGTCCAGTGGGAGGGCTTCATCATTATGCATCTGTTATACCATGTTATAAAAGGCATTTACAGCGAGTGGAAGACAAATTTTAATCCCAATACGTTTAATTTTTAATGGTGCTGGAGCTTATATAGCAGTTCTGTTTGGGGGTATGTAATAATTTTATTTTACTTTAGTTTATTTTGAATATGCAACTATATGTCAATATATGGTAACAGAAAAAGCCCTACTATTTATGTCATTTCCCCACATTTTTTATGGCACTCTTTATGTTTTGTCACTGTGGGTGACACTTTTCCTTCTTTAATATGGACACAAAGCACTACACAAACACAGAGGGCAATGAACGTAACAAAGAATGGACTCTGACCAGCTGAGATAAAAACAAGGAGGGAATTTGTATATTTTATTGTAGACTACTTGCCACAACAGACTCTATACTTGTTTACTGCCAGAAGAGAGTATTACATACACTATTTCAGTTGAGTATTTTTGACCATAGTCTAATTTACGAACTATATTGATCGTTTGCAACTAAAATTTGCACAATTAAAAGGTTCGGCATGGGGTAAAATAAACATGGAAGAATAAGTAATGTTTTTGAGGCCCTTTTAAACTAACTATTCACTGAACTTACAGACAATGATGCATCATCATATACTGGCGTCATTACCTGGAGATGAAATGATGTTTGTGGAAGTATGAAATTTTGTTAATATCAAACAAACCTGAATCAGCTACAGAAAACTGTTCAACAACAGCTGTGGTAAATGATTCAGTCTTCAGTAAGATATAAAAGGAAAGAATGTCAAACGTATGCTTCTTAAATGTTAAGATGTGGTCACTTTTTTTACGTTTATATATATATATATATATATATATATATATATATATATATATGCAAGCTAAGCATATTTACAGTTCAAATAACTGGTAGTAAGATCAAACTATAAATATGCTTAATTTCCACTAACATGTTATGCAAAATATGAAAGAATATATAAATACTGAAAAAGACCACGCAAACTCGGCATCATTTACACCGTAAGTCTGACACACTGTCTCTGTCCTATCAGATTTTAATTAAATGCTGAATGTATACATATGATTCACAAGAAAGTCGGAATAATCACACTGAATGATTGCTCAGCCCTGTGAATCACAGGTTTAAACCATAGAAATCATAGATCTTCTCTCAGCCCACAGAGCAGACACTCACACACAAAATGATCATTTCACTTGAGTGATTCAACTTGTAGCAGATAAGGCTATTCATGTGAGAAAATGCACGGTGAAGATCACAATTATTCTCATATTCATTGAAGTAGTAACCGCTGGTGGCTGTATGAGATGAATAACTCCAGGTGAATCATTTAAATCATTACAATGAATAAAGGGAGCTCAATTAGCCTGCTCTAAGTAGCAAGTAGTGATTCAACGCAAGCACGAGGCGACAAAGATGAGAGGGTTTTCCCAGAGTCAACGAGGGACAATCACCTGCTCTGTGGAGAGAGGTGATGGAGACGAGACAAAACACTAATAAACACTAGCGATGAGGAGTCCTCTCAGGCGTGACATTATCCACTTTTAAAGTGCGTTTCTCTGTTATGATGAGTCCATTTCTCAGTGACCAGATGTGCTGAGGAACATAAAAGGTTTTGGGAAGAGATGCTCCCTCAGTGTGAGTGAAAGGCCTTTGTGGGGAGTCCCTAACAGCCCCTCCTGATCTGAAAGGAAGGACAGGACCGAGCGTTTCTTTTGTTGTCCATCTGCTGTCGTAGCTATTTAGCCATTCTTCTGACAGGCTTAGGCCCCCTCCCACTGCTGTCACAGGTGTGAACCCCCAAAAACTCCTCACTGAGCTCCCCTCACCACGGTTGTCCCTCCAATCATGCACCAGTTAAAGGGTCTTTATGTTTTATCACCTGATAATACACACTGTTAGAATAATTTAAGCTCTTTTCCACACTGAACATCAAGTAGCCTGCTGTTTCCAGCAACGAGAGGACAAAGTAGCCTTCTTCTTGCATGTCATAACGACGCGGAGAAGCTGTCATCACTAAGATGAGATAAAAATAACACCTATTTTTTTTTTTTTTTATCAAGCATGATAAAATTAATAAGGATGTCCACACATTTTCTGATCCTTCTGCCTTTGTTCCTAGTCAGATTGTTTCCACTAAAAGCCAGTTGTAACACCCAGTCACAGAAACTGCACATTTTGAAAGCTAAAAATAAAACTGTCCTGGACTGAAGCCGATGTTTGGTTAGAGAAGGATATCTCACTTTGCTGGCGACCATCAGGAAACACAGTCGGCACATTTCACTTTCTTTTAGCTGAAAGACAAGACTTTTTTTTTTTTTTTCAAATTTGCAATGAACACAAATGAACATGAACTGGACCTCTAACCTATGAATGTTGAGTACACATGGAAAAATTGAAGCAGCTGAGGCAAGGTCTTTTATATTCCTTAGATACATTTACTCTATGTTGTATGAGAATTAGGTGATAAAAGGTCAAGTTGTGGATCAGTGGATTGCAAAAGGAGATAAAATAGATATATATATCCTCAAATGATGAAAAAAAGTGAAAACAACTTGTTCATGACTTTACATGGTGATGCACCAACACATCAAAAAGCAAAGAAAACAAATACTGCCATCTCAAACTTCCATTTCAGCCAATAAGTAGCAATGATTTACGGTTAGATTTAGGTGGGTACATGTTTGAGTGAACATCACTTCTTAGAGATTTGGAGACTTTTCATGGATACATCATATGTACTCCATAATATCTCCTGTTTCTAACAGTAAATGAAAAAAATGCATTATATAATATATAATAGAGCACTGCAAGAGCACAGTATTCAAGAGCACAGTAAGATAAGGAGTGTATGCTTCCTAATTATGACTAATACGTCGAATTGTAAATTCAATCAGAGGAGCATCTAAAGGATTAGTGACGAATGAACGAAAGATTCCAAGAGCCTGTTCATGCTTGTTTTACAGTATTGTGTGTAGTTTGATGAGAGAAAAATATTTTAGATCCATTTAAGATGAATCTGAAACACAACACGGCTCTAACAACTTTATAAAACATAGTGCACAAAGTGGTATCATTTCAGTGAGGGCTACCAGATTAGTTTTGATCTTACTGCAGATGATACTGTAACAGTATTACAATTTCAGGCAGAATTATTAGGCCTTTATGCAGAAACAACAATTTACTTGCACAATGATGACAACATAAACAGAACTCTACAAGGATAAGAGTGAAAAAGAGTTGCATGTCAGAGTAAACGGACACCCCAATAAAATCAGTGTGCAACAAGTTTTAAACCAGAAACTGTACTATTACCATGGTGTGACAAAGACTTGTTTTACACTTAAAGTACATGAACAAACAACCCACTGTAACATTACTCATAACTCAATTAGGGCTGCAACTGGCAGTTATAGTTGTTATCAGTTATTATGTTATTTGGTTGGTCAGAAACCTGTGAAAAACATTTGGTCATGTTTTCCTATACCGAAAGTGACAACATAAAATTATATTTTGTAGAAAAGTCAGGGATATCATTTAGTCTGACCAAAAAACAAAAACAGAAAACACTGAAACTGAAAAAGATGGAATTTAGCTTGAAAAACAACTCAAACTAACTGATTCTCAGAAATGTTGGTAACATTGGTTAATTGATTCGTCACTTTAAGATCACAGGATTCAAAAATTAGAAGATCAGTCAAAATTCTGCCCTTGTTTAATTAATATTTCTTAGTTCTATCATTGTTATGTTTTTACTCCTGTTGACCTTGCTGTGTGAAAGGTGCTCTCCTAAATAAACTTTACATACTTAGTTAACCAATCTCACCTGATGTGCTATTTAAAGAAGTTTCTGCGCTAGTAACAGGGTTAAATCATGTCATCTTCGCCTCTTTACACTAATGAAAAGCATGTGCTAACACTGATGCTCACACAAATCTCTGCAGCAGGCTACCGTTAGCATGCTAGCTTTCATAGCTGCATTGTAGCTGTGTCATAAAAGAGGTGGCAATGTCTGCACTATTATGAGGGCAGAGGACATTAAATACAACAGCTCCGTGAATACGAGGAAAGAAATGCCAATTGTTGCTGTCTGTGTTTGAGGTCAGCTCAGCCTTCATGTTGTGCTACCCAGCTAGCTGCTAAATGAATGGGGGTTGGGCTAGCCTTCAGCATCCTCCAACGTCTACCCGGCTGGTAGACGTTTGGTGGAAATAACTCACCTGGTTATAGTGCACCCTGAACGGCTTCAGATAGTCGGACTCTGTGCACGGAACCACTTCAATGTTATTGATTTCTTCCATAGTCTCTACCTACAGACGATTTGTTAGCGCACGGATGGTTGTCTGTAACCGCACACAAACTGACAGTAAAGGAATGTGTACGGAAGCCCGGAGAGGACATTAGCGCGCAGAACGGGATGCGGAAGGGTTTAAAGGAACATTACATATCTACAATGAGCGGCAAAAAGTCGGCCACTTACAGATTGTTTAACATTAATTTATGAGTAAAAAATGAATGGGCAAGACAGAAAGAACTAGAGGGGAATAAAAGGGAGGTAAATAAAACAAAGCAAGAACATAAAGGTTGCAAATTAACCTTTTCATGCATGAATTATGAGAAGCCTAATTGAGATTTTCTTTTTTTTTGAGTAATTTTATTCGTCTTTAGGCATTAAAAAATGCGATAGTTTTTTGTTTTTTTTTCAGCTGGACTCCATGTTTTTTCATTTTTGAAGCAAAGAAATATGTATTAACTGATATATTAAGTAAAAACTATTAAATAAAAACATTTTTACTGCTGCTAATCTGATGTTTTCTCACATTGTAATATACTCTAATACTAGTTACTGCTCACTTCACGGAGATTATATGCAAAAAAAATAAAAACTTTTGTTGTTAATTACAGTCTAATAATACCAATAACAAGGAATTGAATTACACTCAACCATGTTAGATCAGGTTTATCCAGAGCAGCAAAGTTGTTGTAATGTTATCAGTTGCAGTGTATGGGACGATGCAAAAGCGTCCATTGTGTTGGCTAATATATGGAACTAAAACAACAAAATCTATCAACATAGAAGAGAACAGCTGTCCACTGTAGTGACCAATATGCACAAAAGAGTTAATGTTCTTGAATGTTGAATAGTAAATGTTGATTAGTAAATGATACAGTTATCCAGACTAAACATGAAGTAGTATCACTCAACAATATACAGTGGTGGAAAACGTTTTTGGACACCCCATGGATTTATGGTCTACTGCATTAACAATCACTTTAACCCACTTTTACTTTTCCAGCAGATTCCAAATGAATTTATCTCTCTAATGAACCTTTCTTAAGCAATTTATGACCATTTATTATATTAATATCCTCTGTATTTTGTGTCTTTTCAATAAAAATGAGCTATTTCCCCAAATTTAATTCACTGA
Source organism: Ostorhinchus rueppellii (assembly GCA_030068375.1). Classification (NCBI taxonomy): domain Eukaryota; kingdom Metazoa; phylum Chordata; class Actinopteri; order Kurtiformes; family Apogonidae; genus Ostorhinchus; species Ostorhinchus rueppellii. The sequence continues at coordinate 10,462,694 of JAQQZY010000017.1, read as the reverse complement.
TCATGTGCATGTTCATAAAAGTTCAGATTAAACTTAATTGTCATAATATCAGAAACAGAGAATTTTTTTTAAATGTGTCTTTTTCAGTCCAATTTGTCTTTAATTGAACATAAACCCAGTGTGTCTATCCACTGTCATTGATCCAACTCCATGGGTTTTACTGTTGAATCAATGTTGTAAAAGATGACGATGTTTCCACGGTAACTACAGAGCCCCTGAATGTCCAAATGGCTCATATCTGATGTCCATGAAAAGATGAAAAACTGCATTTTACACCAATTATTTACATATATTGATAGGATTAGTAGATCAAAATTTATTAAACATTTCATATTGGTAGATGATTTAGGTCACTAGTTATGGGTTAAGTCATTTAACAAGCCAAAATATTGTTTTGTTCTACAAACCAACATGCTCCTTTCTGCACATGCACTGTTCCATCAGGATCAAAACTGGATGTTTCATCAAGATAATGTCCCTTGAAAGCACATCTAAAGCGTGGCATGAGGAAATTGTCAAGAACTTCCTTTTGTTAGGTTTTCTAGCTTAACAATAAAAAAAACAACATTTGTTTGCATCTTTCTAATGCAACCATAATGTTTGAAATGCAAAAATATTCATGCAGCTACAGACTTATTAGATATATCCTTAAATTGCGCAAAATAAAAAGATCCACTTACAGAAATATGATGCTGTTTTATTGATGAGTGAACCCGAGTCTTAGAACCATTTTTCTGGTGATTTTCATATGTCATGATAGGTAGATGCAGAAGATGACGGTGTTTCCATGGTCACTAACGGAGTCTATGAACTTCCAAATAACACATATTCAATGCACCTGAAAAGCTGGAAAACTGCATTTTATCTGAGTTTAAGCATTAGTGTACTGTAAAAAGTAAAACATTGAATCAACTTTAAAAAAAAAATTCTTTAGTTGGTCACACATAAAAAAATTGAGTGAATCAAATTAAATTACGTTACATTCAGTATAATTTAATTTGGTTCACTCAACTAATTTTTTTAATGTGTGACCTACTGAAGAAAAATTTAAGTTGATTCAATGTTTTACTTTTTACAGTGTGGTTCAAAAGTTATCAACCCCTTAACTCCTGCACCGATTTCCAATTGTATGGGGGGGTGACTTACATTTTTTTCTTTCAAGTTGATAGTATTTTGGTTGCATTTGTGTGTGTGTGTGTGTGTGTGTGTGGGGGGGGGGGGGGTT
>JAQQZY010000017.1:10389750-10411398 GCA_030068375.1 Ostorhinchus rueppellii | reverse complement strand
AGACAGTCCCTGCACATCCAGAGACTTAAGGTACTCAGGGCGAATCTCATCCACCCCCGGTGCCTTGCCACCGAGGAATTTACGAACCACCTCGGTGACTTCGGCTTGGGTGGCATTATTCTAGTATAAGTCTAATAAGAATTTTAGTTTTAATGTGTACCTATTTAAGATGAAGAGCCACGTATAGGAACAGAAAGATCAAGTAACATAAAATAAATTGCATTACTTGTCCTCTTTGCCTTTTGTTAATACTTGAAGATGACAGATATGATGTGACATAAATATACAAAACCCATTAATTAAAGAATCAACCTAGATAAAACGTGTGCTAACTCACTCAAAAGAGCTCTCAAGTTAAAAAAAAAAGAAAGTTAATTGGAAGGTATGGTATATTGGTATAACTGTAGCATACAAAGCTCATCACTGAAATATTGGTGCAAAATGTACCAAACAAAAATGAACTATTGCAGTGGTTATTTTCTATTGAACAAATAGCAGGAGAGGATATCATTAAAAAAAGCACTTGACAAACAATAACGTGATTATGATTGGCAACTGTGATCATGATTCTAATAAATAATGACATGTTTTCAATAGTAGTGTGAAATGATGATCATCTAGTGATTGTGACGGGCCTACTTGAGAGGATTCTTAACTCATAAAGGGACGCTGCATTCTTCACTTTGCCACAAACATTCACAATCACTAGATGGATTGTAGTCTGAAAGAAACATAGAAAAGGACTGAACTTGTCAGTTGAAAAGTCCTTCATTTGCCTCTAAGTTGTACAGTTTAACTATAAAGTTGGATAAAAATAGTCAATTATAGATACTTAAAATTTCTATTTAAATACAGCACTTTTGTAAATGTACTTGGTTACATTCCACCTCTGCAAATTCATCTAATTATATCCCATGTTGTCAGCTGTTCAGTGACATTTCCGTATGTGGTCTGTGTCTTAGAGTTTATCTAAACTTTCCAGTGTTCAACAAGAAAATTGCATTTGCCCACTCCCAAAAAAACTTTAGAGAAAATGTCACAACCATGTGCTGCATGACGTTAAAAATTGCAAAACAATTTTGTTGAAATGATTTCATCATTTCATACGAATATAAGGAAGCATAAAGGCCACTTCCTCCTGCATGTAATGTTACAATGTGAAGCATATTGCATACAGGGATGTGTGGCCTTTTTAGATTTTAAACTTCAATTTAAAACAGAGCACAGCATATGTAGACGTGAAAATGAAACATAAAAATACAGTTCATGGTGTAGCTGTGTGTACGGTGCGCTATCAGACACCTAGCAGTCACCTTGGTTATGTTTAGATAATGAATAAAAGGCAGCCAAAGCATTCACAGGTGAACTGTGAACAGAGTGTAGTTCACAACAAGCAGAACATGTTGATTTAGGTAGCATGAAGCAGGAGGAGGTTCACAGCACATGTTGAAATGTTTATGCAGAATGTATTCCGAGGTTTTGTCAGTTCAGTGCAGCTAAGTCCTCCGTTAATTATCATAATTAATGATGCAACATGTTCACTTCAGTCTATTTGACTGAAAACGCACAGATATAAATTATTTAATGTCATTAACAATGGCTGCTTTATAATAAGACAATGGACCGCAGCCATCATTAATGTTATCACTAACACCTGTGTGGAACACACCACAATGTCTGCTGGAAAAAGGGTCAGTTAGTATTAACCTAGGAGTTTTTGATCACACTAATACATTTTTGTGGATTTCATTTTGCAGTTACACTCATTTGAGCTCTATCTTTATGTGGACTACAACTCTGTTTAATTATAGATAAATTATAGTTTTGTTTAAAGGCCATTTGTAGTCAAACTATGAAGGCTTTCATTCTGTTCTCAGTGTTGTGTTCAAACATTTTGCATCATTTTAACCTTTAACAACCACAGTCTCTCCACTGATGCATTTTGCACTTTCCAGCATTGAAATGATTGTATTTCCTGAACGGATTGCACTTTCCACAAAATTCGAACAGCATCGGAAAGCACAGGATCTCAGCTTTCCGACACTATGTAACACTTTACAGCAGCCATGTGCAACTCTATTACAACAAGAAAGGAACTGTTTTAGAGACTTCCACACAGGCTGAAAAACACCTGGAAATAAAAAATATAAAGCCATAATATGGAGACTGAATGTTCAAGACCAAAGTGAATGTTTGAGCAGATGTAAAATAGTTGAAAGTTTATTTTTGCAATCTCAAAAAGTTTTGTTATGGACATTTACAATTGTTTCTGATAATAAATATGCTAAACACTTCAAGTCTGTTTTTATTTTTCTTTATTACTAAAACACACTATTTTAAGCATTTATTTTTTTGTAGTAATGATAGTTAATGGCCAGATATTGAAAGTTAAGTTCTTCTTAAAAACAAAGAACTGGCAAAAAAGGCATTTACTGACACTTTTTTGCAAAGAAAACATGAAGACTAAGCGGCCTTTTATTATAGTAGTCTTAAAAGGGTTAAAGAACAGAATGGAAACTTTGTTAATCCATAGTGGAAAGTACTTTCCTTATGGCAGCAGGAGGCACTTCTAGACACAAGATACGAAATGAATTAAACCTACCAAGATATGTTGTGTATAAAATACAATATGTTTCCTGTGACTTGAAATATACAGATTTATATCCACTGAATAAGAAATGGAGGGTTTACAGCATATTTCTCTGTGAGGAAGAATCCCCACACTTTAACAGAAGATTATAACAAATGTATGTCTGAGTAAGTGGCTGAAGAAGCAGCAGATGAAACATCACAGATTGATTATGGTTGACCATTTTACTGCACAGTCATTTTTGGTTTTCAAGTGAGTGTTTGACGTTACAGCACACGATCATGACAAAACAAGTCCTGTGTTTGTTTGTTTGTTTCCAGTAAAGGACCTGCCGCTGCCCCGCTTTGTGGTCGGGAAAAATGAGGCAGAGGCGAGGCACGCAGCACTGTACCAAGACGCAGACAGTCAGGGCTTATACCCAGCCTCGGCCACAGCAGTAATACCCAGACCGCCGGGCAGGGGTCACCAGAACAAGAAGGGGCCCCCTACGTCCACCTCACTTCCTGTCCATGAGGTCATCCAGCCCCTCCCCCCCACCATAGAACCACAGGTACATAATCTAACACACTTTACTGTTTATTTTAATGAATTGAGGTGGAACTCTTATGGAAAAGGGTCTTTCTATTCATGAAAATAAGCACGAGTTGTAAATGGAGGTTTACGGGTAGACGTATAAATACAAACACTGAAGCTAATGAGTTCATGGTAAACACTATGAATCAATAAGTCATTATCTGGTCTTTGGGGAACATTTTTAACACTTTTTTGTTTCCTCAAGAGCTGAACACAGCAGTTTCTAAAGTTATGCAGCTGCTGGAATACTGCCATGTTTCCTGTCTTTCTTCCTGTGCATTTTTGATTATTTCTAGCTCCAGTGTCTCTGCCTCTGACTTCTTTTTGCTGCCTGTCCGTTACATAGGCCTCTTACTTGACTTCTGGGTCTTATTAAATGCTATTTTGTTTTCATTCAGTGGCTGCATTTTCACATCTTTACATGAGAAAAAAAAAAATATAGCTGCGTTAAATACTGGCTCTGTTGTCTGTTCGATGCAGTATTTCTCTGATATGAAATGCAATTGAAAACCAAGGTCGAATCCTGATCAAGTTCTACTGATTACAACTGTAATAATAGCATAGCTGTTGTCATTGCTAATTAAGATACAGATAATTTTGATGAATAATAGCTTTTCTCCTATAACTTCCCACTCGTATTTTGTCTGTTTATATTATACCTGCTTTGTCAAAGGAAAATCTGCAATGTGCATTTACTTTGTTCCGTATAAATAGTGATAAACATGGTGAACTGTGCCTGTTAGTTAAACAGGCTATTTGTTTCAACTCTGACACAGACTGTGGACATTGAATAGCCTACACCTACCAAAACAAAGGAAATGAATTATGCCAAACATGTTTTTATTGAGCCAATTTCAAGGGAATTTTGAGTTCTCCCTTTAAATTATTTATTTCTAAACTCTTGAAACAACTTTACTTTATAAAAAAAAATGTCATGACTGTGTCCTAATGAGTTTTAGCGTCTGTAATTTCTCTGTGGTATTTGGATATTTAATTTATGAGTCCCTCTTTCAGATCACAGAAATGGGCTTTTGGGATTATTTTCCTCTTTATTGCTCTTTGTCATTTCTGATGTGCTTATTGAACATATTCATATCTGAATGACAGCAGTAATACACTCTTACATCAGGGAGTCTATGAAAAAAAAGTTTCTCTTATCCTGTTCTGTATGCACTCGTTTGTTAGCTTTTTACTGTGATGTATAATAAATGCTTGTGTTAAAAATATTTGACTTTTTTTCTAGACACATTGGTCCTTACATCATAATAGGAATAAGAATTGAAACTGTGTCACTATATGCCCATTGAAACCATATTACTTTAAATTTGTGTCAATACGTCCATAAGTTTCTCATATATTTTCCTAAATTTTAACTTCAGTGTTGCTTAATATGTTATTAACACATCAAAGGCAAATTAAAGTACATTTCCTGTGGAAAATGCATGTTAAGCACGTAGGTGCAAACCTTGTCAAAATCAGTGACCTTTATATCAAACTGTGTTACTGAGCACAGTTTAAAATATTATTGGTCAATTTTTATTTTATGCAATCATCATCTTTACGTACTTACAAATCCCTACTGAAATATGTAACATACATTCCTATAGGTTATTTAAGTACAAAGTTGGAGTCCATTGAACATAAAACTTGTAACCGTGTCGCCTCTTGGTCTGACCCTATAATCAGTTTAATGAACATTTCTGACACTGCACACAAACTACTGATGTTTTCCGTTAAAGTAACTACGCCGATCTAAGCTGCTTTTTTCACTTGCTTTTTTAAAATTTTGTTATCAGCCTGAACCCACATCCCCAGTGGTGTCCCCTCACCAGTCCCCCCCCACCTCCCCTCACTCCTGGAGGAAACACAAGCGGCAACATAGTGGAGGAAATCCAGACAGACCGCCAGTGGTGGCTGCAACAGGAGCCGTGTGGACACAGTTCAGAGAACCACAATCAGGTAACATCCACACACCTGCTGCAGGGTAGTGGTGTCTTATAACAGGAATATATGCTTATGTTAATGCCTTTCAGTTCCACATTTAAAGCAAAGAGGAGTCACCATCTCACTCCACAATACTCATAATGAAGGAGCTGACTGACATAGTAGAAATGTAGAAAGGTAACCTTATGTGGAGGATGGTGGTTGCATTCATGGAACTTCCTGATGTTTGTAGCTGGTACTCGTATAATGTTTGTTTTGAGAGGAACTAAGTGGATGTCACATGGCCACTTTCTCGCTCTTATCAGTACAAAACAAGATTGAGACGAGAATGAATGACTTTATTTTTTCAGTCATCACACATAATATAATAAATATTATCAATACAGACAGTATAAACAGAACTCGCAGTATGTTTGTTAGCCCTTAAAGACCTACAACTATTTTTCAGCAACTTCCCAATTCAATTTTTAGTCTTTCCTTCGTGACTTGTTACTGTTTATTCTAATACCATCCTCTAGACTTTTCCTCTTTTTTTTTCCAGGTATTTGTCTACATTTAATTGAATGATCATGTAGATGCTCATAAAAGCGTAGAGCAAATTCAAAGGCTATTGTATTGAAATAAAAAAAACAAACAAAAAAAACAACAACTGATGAGAAAGGGTATTTTGCAAAACACATCATTAAGGGTCTGCAACCACTGCCATTTGTCAAACCACATGGGTTTTACTGATGAACCAATGTTGCAGAAAATGATGATGTTTCATGTGCACTACAGAGCCTCTGAATGTCCAAATGAGACACATCTGAAGCGTTTGAAAGCGCTGAGAAACTGCATTTTGTCTGAATTTATTTCAGTGTACTGACAGGATTAGTGGTTCAAAAGTTATCAAACATCGTAGATCAGTAGATGCTTTTGGTCGCTCGTGGCCGTTTAGATCTATGAGGGTTAATTAAATAGTGACTGAAAAGGTTCAGGCAGAAGCAAAATACTAACCTGCTCATTAACCTCTTAACTTCTGAATTTATTTCTAATTATGGAAAAAATGAATTTCACTTGTGTTTTTGCTTTCAAGTAGATAGTGTTTTGGTTGCATTTGGGAGTGGAGGGGGTTTGATGCAAATTCGTGACAATCTGCATCATAGGGTTAACCCGAAACCAAAAATGTTAAGTACAGCAAAGTTCATACCTGTAATCTTGAAAAACAGTACATTTATAAACCGACACACTTTTTTTTGACAACCACATGTTCATGTTAATCCTTTTTTGACATTTAGTGCAGTCAACTTCCAAATGCATCTCTGATCACATTTGCTGACCTGGGTTGAAAGCAACATTCGTACACAGTCGGGGTGTGACTTTAATTTTGCTCATTAAAAAAATAAGAAAGCTTGTACTTTGATGTTTCATGTGAGAACTGGACTCTAAAAGATAAAAAACTGTTGTTGATGCTTTTGGCAGCAACCAAAAAGACTATCACTAGAAAATGGTTAAAGCCTGAAGCACCCTCAACTGAAGAATGGCTCGATATCCTACAGGACATTTACATTCTGGAGAAGTTAAAATTTAGTTTTAAGGGTCAAAGGGAATGTTTTTTCACTATTTGGTCAAAATATGTTAAAACAAACTATATTAAAACTGTAATTGATGTGAATTGAATACACTGGTCTTGTGATAACATTTATCTGATATACATCTTTCTTTAGGTTAATGCAAACATACACACCTTATTGTGTGTTAACGCATTGATGAGGAAGCGGAGCAAGCCCTCTCCTCCTGCCCACTATTTTATTTTTATTTCTATTTTTTACTTGTTCTATATTCTACTAAAAACTTGGATTAGCATCTTTGTTGAATTTGATGTGGCTACTGAAATGTACATGAAAGGGAAGTTTTGCATGACTTACTTTTCCAAATAAACAAAGAATGGAAATGAGGAAAAAAAAAAAAAAAAGCTAAGTTTTTCCAATTACACTTAACAGTGTCTCTGTATTGATTGTTTCTTTGACTGCCACTTTGTAAATCCTCCTTCCAGGTCCAGTCTCTGGTGATGGCATGTGGTCGTCCCACTCGCCCCCTCCTCCGAGTCAGGAAAGTTGGGTCAGTTTCACAGCAGACACCCCGCCATCCAGCACGCTGCCTACAATGCACCCCTCATCAGTCCAGGTAGGCAACAAATTAACCACACACTTTTTTTTTTTCCCCCCAAGACAGCGTACAAGAAATTCTAATGATGCCGTAACGTCAGTCGCACATCAGATAAAGATACAACAAATACGAGCTCCCATGACAACCACAGCCCACCAGCGATCGAGTAGACATAATTCAATAAGTACTGCATGGAGATAGACCAGTTACTAGAGTGATTGCATGTAATATTGTGACAGTAAAAGGAAATGTCATCAGCCACTTTTATCAGATACAAACTCAACGTGACAAATTGTAAATGTGTGAAGAGCTTGAGATAGAATCTGAACAGTTGGTGTGTACTACAGCTGCTTCAAGTCAAACGTAAGCACTTTTGACAGGAGTTGTTCACTGTGCTGCTAATTTTTTATTCACCTAATTATCATATTGATCCCAACTATCTGCCCAGAATTCATTTAACATTATACAAAACATTTTTTTCTTGTTCACCATGTTAAAGGAGTGATATTTAACTTTTTTAAAATGGAATTATGCATTGTCAAACATTTCCCTGTGGTCTACATGAACTATAAATGCTCTGCTTGGGTCTGAATTCTTCATTAATTCAACTCCACAGGTCCATCTTTAACCCTTTTTCTGAGTAATGACATGAAAAAGATCATTTTGAGCCTTTAAATGCAAATGAGCCACTTCCTGCCCCACCCCCTCCAGGTTGTTGGCTGTGCTTTCTGTCCGGTTCAGCCACGTAATGTGCATTAATACAACCAAGAACTGAACATTTTAGGTAATGGGCTCAACATTTGTACAAATTTTCAGTTTTTACTACAACCACTCTTGCTGACAAACAATTATGGCGTACTCTGAGAAATGTTTATCAGATATTTTGACCTTATATGTGCAAATGCTGTGATGCAACTAGTTATAGATATAACAAATTAAGCAGGAATTAAAACAAGTTGTAGAAATCTATTTGATTTTTATCAAAATGAATATAAAGATAGCTTTGTAGCACCTGGAGGGTTCAAATTCAAACTTTATGAACTATTAGGGTCCAAATACACAAATAAATGAACCAAAGATAAATAAACGTGGGTTTATGACCTCTTTAAAGATAGACTGGTGCAAGTTAAACCCTAATTACATAGGCATCGTATACAAGCTTATACCCAGGGTTCCCACTGGGTCTTAAAAGTCTTGAATTTAAAAATCTGTATTTAATGCCTAAAAAAGTCTTTAAACAGTGTTAAATTTGATATAGTAGGTCATAAGTTATGTTGCCATGATCTTATTCACTGTATTGTGTTTAAATACGTCTGGGAAATGTCGAAACTAGAAAGAAATTAACATTAGTCGACTCAGGTCCAGCCCTTCCAACCTGATTTTATATTGAAATTAGGAACCAATTATCGCTAACTTTACAACCCACAGTGAGAAATGATCACAGAAGATTCCGTTTTGTGTACAGTATGTATGGAAATAAATACATTTTCCTATATTTTAGGAGTCACAACGTTTTACCGTTATGGCCATGAAACACACATTAAGTTCTGTTCTTAGTCTTTAAAAGGTCTTAAATTGAACTTGTAGGAACCCTCTTTATTCCTGTTTCTGTCGCTATTTTCTCTAGGAAAGCACAACGATACGAACAGTGGCCTCTGCAGCAACGACCAATGAGATCCAGCGGCAATCCAGCGCCTATGATGATCCGTGGAAGATCACAGACGAGCAGAGACAGTATTATATCAACCAGTTCAAAACCATCCAGCCAGACCTCACCGGTTTCATACCTGGTAGGAAAATTCCCACACGACACCCTGGTGTTTTCTGCTGCAACAGTTCTCCCAATCACACCGCATTTAAACTGCAGTAGATAACATAGTAGAGTAGTGTGGGATCATGGGAGCTGTTGTCGCCACCTTTGCTGAGAACAATTGATCTGATGTTATGCAGAGAGCGTTGTTGTGCCCAGAACGCAGAGTTCCATAAATACTGAATTACAGGGTCAGGGGGAAAAAATGTGAACCCTTTGAAAATTCTTAGCAGAGTGTACGAATTGATGATAAAATGTGATTTAATCAGCATTTAAGTCACAAGTACAGACAAAAACAATGTTCAACAGTAATATTTCATGCTATTATGGAACACAGCCATTAAACATTCACAGTGACGCTGGTAAAACAGATGATCCAGTGCAGAAACCTCTACCATAAGTCAATATAATGATACACACACTGCTATGTATTTAAACCAAGGAAAATAAGAAAAATAAAAAGTTATCTTGTTGTAAACCACATTAGTGAGTATTTAAATATAGATTTCTGAATTTATGAGGCGTACTTGGTGCAACATTTAATTTCTTGGCTCCAATGTGATTTGCCATTCAAACAGCATCATACGCCACTGCCAAATAGCTACTTGACTTTTACTCTTCAAATGGAAAAAAAATACCCATATGTGGTGATTCGCAGCTTTCACATCTGTTTCTCCTGATGTTAAACTTTAGTTATAGACAAAAGGATGTGATGCCATTGATAAGAAATGAAATGAACCAAGGTACTGCAGGTATGGTGCAGTATTCGATCGTCTTACATTTTTAAGTAGGAAACATTTGATGCAATTAGACGAGTGAACAAAAAGCATCAAAGCATAGTCATTTTTAGATGGTTTGATTCTTGTCATATTGTCCTTCTAATCATCAGGTTTTTTGTTTTTTTTTTACTGTGTTTTAGGTTCAGCAGCGAAAGAGTTCTTCACCAAATCCAAATTACCGATTTTAGAGTTGTCACACATTTGGTGAGTTAATTCTTTTTTCACAGGTTTTTATCTCTGTCATGTTTTTCTGGTTAACCAAGATTAAACCGTTTAGGATGATGAAAGGATGATATTAACTGAAGTTAGAATTAGTAAAAGCGAAGTGCCTTGCTTTTAACTTGGAGAAACTGCTTCAAGTATGTCTAACGAGAGGAGACTTCTGTCAAAATATAGTTTTTGTGTTCAGTTGCTTTATTTTATTTGTCTTTTTTAAAGTTTTTTGAAAGAGTTGTTCAGCAGTGTGTATCAGAAACACCTTCCCACTATGGTCGTATTCTGAGTAGCCCTTATTAATACTAGTATCAGCAGCTCCAAACGGTGTGAAGTCAACTGTGTGAGGCTTTAAATTTATGTTCTGTTGTAGCGTGACCCGGTCTTTGTGTGTAAATGGGCCATGTGCACACAGAGTAATTCTCGCTCCTGCATGAGGCCAATATATCTCGAGCTAGCAGGAGCAGACGGCGACCTTTTGAATGATGTGGGAAAAGTGATGAAGCCAAATGAAAAGGCTAATCCATTTTGAATGAGCTCTGTGCTGCTGCAGCTACTGTTGTTGCTATTGTAACACACTTTGTCAGGACTGCAGACTCACTGTCGAATATGTGTTTCAAGGGAGCTGTCAGACTTTGACAAAGATGGAGCACTGACCCTGGATGAGTTTTGTGCTGCCTTTCACCTGGTTGTAGCCAGGAAGAATGGCTACGACCTCCCCGAGAAGCTGCCCGAAAGCCTGATGCCAAAGCTGATTGACCTGGATGACTCAGCAGGTACAGACACACTCTGTCTGTTGTTCCCTCAATTAATTTCCCAAAGTCAGGCACCATAAAACTCGCTCGGTAATGGCACTGCAGTGTGGAAACCTCCTTTTCATATAAACGTGCTTTCCATAACAGAGCCACATTTCTTCTGACATTTACAGCACTGAAATGTAACTAAGTACTTTTACTCAAGTACTGTGTGCTTGAATTTCACTTAATTTCATGGAAGCTTTATGCAGAGATTCTACTATTTGCTCCATTAAATTTGTCTGACAGCTTTAGTTGCTTTTCAGACTTTTCATCATCTTCCTTTCCATTATCTCCAACTGTGCTGACGGTGAATATTTCTGATAAAGTGAAGGCTTTAGTGTTCCTTCATGGAATGAGAACATTCTCCCTCTTGAGCTTTATAAAGTCTTTAAAAACCTTATTAGGTTACTGACCACACATGTCACAAAGATGAAAACTGGCCTGCTTTTCTGAACTCATGAAAAGTTTACTCTTCAGAGATAAGTGGCTCTCACAGGACAGTGAGTTTGTAAACATGCAGTATGGTGATCTAACGGAATATTATGGATTGCTGCTAAACTATAAAACAATACATTATGTAGTTCAGATGAGCTCAGTACTAAACACTGACAGCAGTTAAATGCAACATGCACATGAATGCAGCAGTGAAATGAATCCGTAGAGATCACATAGTGTATAATAGTAAAACACTGACAAGAACCCATTTACTGCATAATGATTACTTTGACTAATCACACTTTAAGTAAATCTGACAACCAATGAATATTTACATTTACAAGTAAACAAACCCAGTGAGGTTCTGTTTAGATGTTGCAATATATTTATCATGCCTTTGTGTATCTTTGATTGCCTGTAGCTGTCTTACCACATTTCCTCCATTGTTGTTGAGTCTAGTTTACTATGCATGTTTTCGTCCACAGAGGTCCCAGAGCCCACCGCTGATGTCGGATACTCGGCATCCCCAGTGGAGGTTACCCCCAGCAAGTCTCCTTCCATGCCTTCCCTCAACCAAGCCTGGCCTGAGATGAACCAGAGCAATGAGGTTCCAACATGCACACAACCCCATAATATAACATTTCTTGTGTATTTGCACACACTGTAAGCTCCATCTTCGTTCGCTTTTGCTGTGTTTGCATTTGATTCGACTGAAGTAATTGCTCAGGGTAAATGAGTCGAAAATGCCTTTTCTTTATCCATCCATCAAGAATTGATTACCACTCCATCCTTTTTCATTATTAAACATGATTCTGATAATTCAGCACCTCTTCTCTCACTCCCTGGACTGTGGTGTAGCCTGCTGTTCTGTATGAAAGTTGGTGATGCCGCTGGATGTGGATGGTTTTGTTTCCACTGTTGGTGTCATGTCATCATGTTATCTGCTGATGACTGCTGATGTCTCTCACTGCCTGATCTGCACCAGAAGCCGATTTGTTGTAAAACAGGGAATTGCGTTTACTTTCTGTTGTTAGTCCTTCCAAGAGTTTCTGCAATCTAAATTAAATTGTTATATTTGCTCTTATTAGTAAGGAAATACAGAAGAGGATTCATTAAATACATACACATGTCGTTTAGTAAAAGAATTCTCATATATAATGCTAATAATTGATGCTATTAGAGGGGAAATACAGGCTGTTATTTGTGAAATTTTCTCAAAGTAAAGGTTAGTTATAACTTCTTGGGCTGTAGCCCCAAATATTTTTGTCAAATATATTTGAGACTTTTCAAATAAGTTTTGTCATTTATCCCCAGCTCCCTCCCCCTGTATGGATGAACCAGCTGTGGTTTAGGTTGGTAGCCAATGTTAACTGATGTTGATAGAGCTCATATGACGGAGAATAGACTCCGATGAATGGTTTGCTGTTTATTTCATAATTCTAATAATACTGACAAGTGATTATAGAATCAATCAGTATTTATAGTATAGGACCTTTCAAAAACACAGTTGCAAAGTACTGTACAATAAAGATGAATACTACAACCTAGAACTGTAAGATGAAGAACTCCCACTTGAAGATGAGGAGGTCTTGCTTAATAAAATTAGCACTAGTAAAACCAAAGATAACCATTCATTTAATCCCGGAACTTGTTGGTGACCGGACGTAGACCCATTTTCATGTCTGCATTGAACAGCTGTCCCGATGTGGACCAGGCAGTGATGCGTCACCACGTCTTCTGCCGATTCCTGGTGGCACCACATCGCCAAAGCGGGTCATACTGATGTTGTAAATCTGTGATGTCTCTGCACTGGCTGACTGACATGTTTTTTCTCACTGTCTGTCTGTCTCCTGCAGCAGTGGGAGACGTTTAGCGAGCGCTCCTCCAGCTCACAAACTCTGACCCAATTTGACTCTAACATTGCACCAGCTGACCCTGTAAGTCAATCACTTAGTATGCATGGTTTCACCATTAATGGACAGACATTAACCCTCTCTGGATCTCTCTCAAGTCTCTCTTTTACTCTCTCTGTCACATTCTCTCACCTTTTTTCACTCTCTCTCTGTCTCTCTCTCTCTGTCTCTCTCGCTCTCTCAATCTACGCATGGTTTTCTGTCAGAGTGCATTCCACTGTATCAGCAGTGGCAGCTGGGTGTTGTGATTTGGCTGGCTTAGCTTCTACTGGACATCACCTTTTTTTTTCTACAGTGACATCTCACTCGTCTTGTGCATTTGGAGATTTTGATAGATAAATCTTTTCACTTAAATATGTGCTGTAAGTACTTCTTGTTAAACATGATGGACTTCCGCTCTCAATCTGTCCAAGTACTTCTTGAGGGTTTTTTTTCTCCCTTAATGTAGGATTTATTTGTCAGTACTTTGCTGTGGAGCAGCATTGCATACTTAATGTGATGAAAAGTGCAGTATCGACTGGCATAACCTACCTCACTGCAAGAGTGAGCATTTTGGTTAAAGATTGCTTTATGGTCGTATTTCTAAGAAGCAATTCCAGTGGATAAAATCAAATCAGTCAAGTCTGACTGAGCAAAATCTAAACAAGTGAATAAATGTTCCCCCTTATATCTTCAAACACTTCTTGTTTTTCTTGGCTTACAAACAGCAGTTGAACAATTTTTAACATTTAACAAAGGCAAGGTTTAAGAAACTAAAAATACATATTTCATACATTTAATCATTATTTATCTGCTATATTCAGAGAAAAAACTACACCTTCATGTTATTATTAATATGCAGCTGTCAAATTATGCTTGTGGGAACCAGTCACATACAATCCAAAATGCCATGAGTCCTCTTGGAATACTTGGTTATAAGTTTGTTCATGACATTGTTTGCATTTGAAACACCAGGCAGGTCTATTTATGTTTATCAAACCAAGTTGACAAATGGAGACTGAGTCGTTGTCCAATGAAATGTGTGTGTCTCTCATCCAGGACACAGCCATTGTCCACCCAGTTCCCATTCGGATGACACCCAGTAAGATCCACATGCAGGAGATGGAGCTGAAGAGGACCGGTAGCGGTGAGTCAGCTTTAGACTGACAGCCGTCCACATCCTGATTTATACTGGAACAAAACGGGGCGGTCTGGTTCAGTTACGATCACCAAAAAGCTTCGGAAACAATCATTTGTTCTAAGGGTGTTTATGTAATCATCAGTGAAAGGAAATATAGTCAATGCCAACTTCTAACTAGGATCCATATGAGCACATTTTCCTTATCTGTGATTACATTCTTAATATGCAAATATCTCAGCTTAGCAGGTGCTGGTCATCTGATAACCTTGCTTTCAATAATCTGCATTACCAAACTAAAGTCAATATTGGAGACCAAGTATGCTCACTCACTCTGTTAAATCAAGCCTTGATGTCAGCATTTGCAAAGACCAAGAATCCACTTGGACCAAAAAATAAACTGGAGTTTGTGTGATTCTGTTGCTCTGTTGTCCACTTTTGTGCCAGTTTTACTGTGACACAAGGAATAATAAATATTGGTGCACATTAAGAGACAATGGATGTAGACGCTGTCACCACAGAGGAGCAGATAAAAAATATTTGTGTGCCCAAAAATCTAAACTATCGAAGTAGTCTTGCAGTTAATGTATGGACAACCAACTTCAATATGTGTAAATGAGTCTAAACTGCTTGGGTCACATTTGGGTGGATATCAGTGCATGTTTTTTCAGGTCAAGCAGTGCAGATCAGCTTGTATTAAGTAGACGGGTCCATAACCTCGACCTGTGCATCACTAGTGACTCATGTTTATACCTGACGTCAAAGTTCATACAAGTGGATTTGTTGACATTTTATAACGTTGCATCTTGCTGCGTTTGCAGTAGGACTTGGGTAATAGCAAAAGGTCACCATAAATGAACATATCATCTGACATATAGTTTTTACATGGAAATGTATGTTAGTCAGTTGTATTAACTGGGAAAGAATCTGTAAAATCACTCAATGTTTTTAAAAAAAATCCTGTATAATTGACTTAACATTTATGGTCTCCGTGTTCATTCCCAAACCTTCAGATCACAACCATCCCACTAGTCCTCTACTAGCTAAACCTCCAGAAATGTCTGAAGAAGCCAAACTCCCCGCCTCAATGAAGTTTGTAGCTGCCAACACTGTTGGTAAGTAAAACATTTCATTTTGTTAAAAAAAAAATGTAAAAGCACCCTCATTGAATCAAACCCATTATCCTTGAAGATGCCTTGTAATAAAGTAATAGTAGATTAATTATTCATATTTGTGTTGGTTTTTTTTTTTCTCCGTGAAGGTGATGGTTACAGCAGCTCTGACTCATTCACATCAGACCAGGAGCCAATTACAAGACAAAGGTTGGTGGCTTTTAGTCTAGATTTAGAAATATATTCACAAAGAGCCTTTCTATCAAGACATTAGCTTGAGCACACATATGCATATAGATGGATTCAGGGGTAAACCAAGCAAAGAAGCCCAAACAGTCGAACAGTCCTACTCTTAATTGCATTCAACATCAGTCACAGAATGTTCTAGAACACAATGTGACCTATCAGCCAATCTCTGGCTCACCCTGCATCCTTTAATCATGTTAAAACTGTCCAGTACACATACACATCTGCTGTTGATACTAAACCCTTGTTTGACCATATGAAGAACTATTTTTCCATTAAAACTGTGATGCATTCTTCACTTCAAGAGAAGCTTACATACGGTTAATAATGTTGGAAAAATTATTTTTTTCATTAACTTTTCTGAGAAATGTTAAACTGAGAAAATGAATGATGCAGGCACTGAGTAATTCAGGTTACCTTATCTGTGCCTGTGGATGCAATTAGTTTGTAGACGTATAATAAATGATATGGCCCGCAAACAATGTTAATGACATATAATCTATAATAAAATACTCAAGGCTCCATCAACCCCAGTGCTTAAATAAAGATATTGAAACTTGGCAAACAATAATAAATAAATTAGAAGTTGTTGGAAAAAAAAAGAAACTGGTTGGCTGGTTGGATTTATTTTATTTATTTATTTTTAACCAAGACATCTAGAAATTAGGGTCTGGAAAAAGTATGGAGATTTGAAATTTCAAATGTATAGGAACCCTGCCTATATAACACTTATTACAAGTATCAGTGAGTCTTTGACATTTGGACTAAAGACCTAACTCTGACTGCTTTTACTTTGACTTTATTTCATATTAACAGTTTTGTAAAATGAAACACATGATCTGTCTGTGACCAAACTATTGTACATGTTTGTGTTCAGGTCCCAGTCTGGAACATCTCCAGAGGCTCTGAAAGTGGTAGCCCCACCTCCACCCCCTCCTCGCCCTCACCCCTCCCACTCACGCTCCTCATCTCTGGACATGAACCGGACCTTTGCTGCTGCGTCTGCCACAGGACAACCACAACCCTCTACAATAGCCTACCCGCCCGCTGTGCCTCCTCGACCGCTGCCTACACAGGTAATTTATACATTCATTCGTCATGTGATTGGTTTAGAAACCATAGTTTGCCATCATATTTAAAACAACGACAAACTCTGACATGAACTCTTTTCTCTAGACATCTGTACCACACACTGGACATCGTGGAGAAGCTGAGGGAGTATCAGGAGGAGGGGCCGTGCTCGCCACCACCTCCCCTCAGCAGATTCCCCAGCAGCCTAATTTTGCTGACTTCAGCCAGTTCCAGGCCTTTGCAGCATCAGAGCAGCCATCCAGCCTGCCTGAGGTCGACAAGCACAGCGACTCTGGTCAGGTAGGGCGAGACGGTCAGGCTGAGATTAATTTATGCTATGTGGTTTCCAACACCTGATCGGAGGCTTGGAGGAAATGAGTCATGACAACAAACTCTGATCATAAAAAGTTATTACGTTGTGCGGCTGTGAAATAACAAGAGTGAGCCAACCACACCAAGAACAATAACTGTAACACTATGAGCATCCACAATGATTCATGAGTACTCCAGTTGTGTCCGAACCCCGAAATGAGTAATGATCAACTCTTGTAGGATATAAAATGTGTTTCATACCTTTAATTTACAGCTCAAAGTGTTTAGTTATCCACTTTTCATGATAAAAAATAGTGTTATTGTTAAATAGTTCAACACAAATTGTCCATAGTTTAAAAAAAAAAAAGGTAATTCACTGCCATCCATAAATTCTGACAGACAATGTTCCTCCACAGTAATAATTAGTGAAGGCGATTTTTTTTTTTTCATCATTTTTGTGTCAATTGATACCTGAGAACATCAGCTCTGAGTTATTTTTAGTGCTGACTCTAAGCTGTGCAAAGCACCTGAAGCACCACCTGAACCTGTAGTATATGCAGTCCACTTGCATTGTGTTTTTCTCACAGCATTAGTCTCAGTATTTAATAACCACACCCAGTGCACTACAGTCAAAATGTTTTACAACACCTGTCCTTTCAAAAGGAAAGACCTTGGTCAGGCAATTTTGGATATTACTTTTTTCCTTGTCAACATGACGGCAATATATTGCCTCCTACAGGGCAATATTGTCCAAATAATGCGTCAGACAGTGTAGTAACGGTGTGTTGTAGCTCTGCTTTTATGAAGATAAATTATATAAAGACAGGGTTGTAAGTAATCAGTAAATGTCTGAGCACCTGTAGGAGTTGTGAACAGACCGTGCTGCAGTGTTTGGACAATATTGCACTGCAGGGAGTAGTATATTACCGTCACAACAGGCAAAAGTAACTGAACATTATAACCCTTAAAAGTTCAGATTTTTCCCTTTGATAAAAATAAAAAGTATGTGAACTTTTGGCCAGTAGTACATAC
The DNA here is from genome assembly GCA_030068375.1 of Ostorhinchus rueppellii. Taxonomy (NCBI): domain Eukaryota; kingdom Metazoa; phylum Chordata; class Actinopteri; order Kurtiformes; family Apogonidae; genus Ostorhinchus; species Ostorhinchus rueppellii. The sequence continues at coordinate 10,393,306 of JAQQZY010000017.1, read as the reverse complement.
ATTACCACATAAAAATGGTTGTAATAATTTAAACTTTAGTCTTCTACTTCATGTTGAATAAATTCTCATCAGTTATCCACAAAAGAGACACAAATCTATGTCTGATGCTCAGAAATCTCAGCAGTATCATGATATTGATACTGATATTATGGCATTAATGTCCATAGACTGACATGTCTTGTGTTTTTTGGGGTTGTGTGTGTTGTGTTCTCAGGTGGAGAAGTCATCAGAGGGAGCTGGTCCTTTGAGAACAGTTAAGAGTGACGGCCCAGCAGATGACAGATCTTCAGCCACTGTTAACTCTGTAAGTTATCAGATCCAGTACCTCAGCACTTAATGAACTGTGTGTAATCCACTACTGCAGAAATAAAATAAAAACGAATGTCTCTTCCTGTTGAAGAGTCATTTACAGAGGATGTGGAGGAAAAATCCACCTGTAGATCAGCGTACCTTATTTAGAATACAATAAATACTTCCTTTTGATTTTTTTTTTTTTTTTTTTTAGGTCAAGGGTTCGTCTGGTCCATTAGCCCCTCCCCCTAAACCTGTGCGCCGGAGGTTGAAGTCCGAAGACGAGCTCAGACCTGAAGATGAGCAGCACGGGCCACAGAAATCAAACGTCATAGCTGCTGTTCTGGCCACTCAGCCCTCTATCCCCAGGTAGGAAACCGTGGTTTGTGCAGTGTTTTATTAACAGGCCTGTCACAATTATTACTGAATCACATGATGGTGGTTGAGCTGATCATCGAGAAATCATGGAAAGAAACACAAATATCACATTTTCATTCCTGTTTCTGTAATTAGAGGTTTTGTGTTGGCGTTCTTTTAATAAGACCTTTTTGTTGTGCATCCTTCTGCTGTCATTTAATGGCCCCTGAGTTGAGAATTAATGCCAACTATTCATCTTTTGCCACTTAACTTACAATATTCTATCAATCACATTTAGATGATCAGGTAACGAGGCAAAACCGAAAAGTAATTACTAATAACTAACTTATATGTTCCAGTCTTCAGTGCCAATGAATGGCTTCTCTTCTTCATGAGGTGTGTGTATTCTTAGGTTTGTACTGTAATAGTTGTATAAAATGAACTGACAAAACAAATATGCATTTAATCATAAGGCTGTGCATTTTGGCGAAAAAGCCATACTGTGATTATTCTGGGTTATACTGCGATTTGATATTTGGAACTTTATTGTCAAGGAAAATGCGCATATGAATCATTTAGAAATGTCAGATACAAATTTAAAGTAGCATAAATAAAAATAGAAGATCTGAAGAAAATGCATGCTTGCATGTTTTATACAGTACGTCTCTGCTCAGTATCATTAAATCTTATTGTAATATTGCACCTTTTTCTGGACCTTTAACTGAAATTGTATCCTAAGTTATTATATTGTTGTTGGGCCCAATTGCTTTTTGTTATTGTTGTTGCACCAGTTCAGCCTCTTGGCCATGTCTTCTGCACAAAAGAGATTCAATCTCAAGGGAGTTAACAGTTAAATAAAATAAAATTACATCCTTTTATGATGACAGAATTTCACTGGCTGTCATTATGATTATTACTGTGATTAAATTGTGCAACTCTAATCATAACTCCGTTTGATTAGTCAGTCGATTCGGAGACATTTTCATGATTGTGACATCCTTACTTATCAAATGTAACCTGTATTTGTTGCGACACTAAACAGTAAGTGTTTGTTTTCAGGTCAGTAGGAAAGGACAAAAAGGCTATTCAAGCTTCAATCAGAAGAAACAAGGAGACAAACACAGTGTTGGCACGACTTAACAGTGAACTACAGCAGCAGCTGAAGGTATGGACATAGGAGTTGTCTTCTCACCGTTTGTCTTTGCTGATAGCGGGTCACTTATAATTCCTTTTGTCGTCTTGCAGGACTTGCTGGAGGAGAGGATATCTCTAGAGGTCCAGCTGGAGCAGCTCAGACCTTTCTCTCATCTTTAACCAACAAGAAGAGGAAAACTCAGCTGTAGTTTATCTGAAGCAAGGCTGGGGCCCTCGTTGTGATTTCCCCCCCTCCATCCGTCCCACCTTCCATAATGCTCCAACCAGCCGCACGGTTTTTCCATTAGTACTGTCAGTCACACACATCAGTCGTTACCCGAAGGACTGAGAGCACAGTCTTACTGAGGGGGAGGGGTGTGACAGGAACGTGCGGGGATTTTGCAAACAAACTGGCACTTTTCAACTTTTCCTAAGGAGAAGTGAAGGTTAGGACAACAACTGAACAAGAAAGTCTGGGCTGAAGACAAACGGCCGGCGTCTAATGACTTTTCTCTTTGAATGACTGAAGAAAACCAGTGGAGTGTGTGTGACTGTCGGTGTACTTGTGTTCCTGTCTTGTGACTTAACCTGAGGCTCGACCCTTAAACCGCACCACGCCAAACTCCCTCTAAAATGAAACCGATTTCACCGAAAGGTATTTTTCCACTGCACGGTAACAGCCCAACTTGACACTACTCTCCGATCGTCTCCAGTGTTCCTGTGTGTGTGGAGTCTGACTACAGAGTTCTGCAGGGATGACACAGAAGTTATAGCATTTTTGAGCCGTTTCCCCTGATTATTGTATTATTGCAGAAAATAACTGTTAATGATACCCATGCATTTCTGTTCAGCATGATAAACGTCACAAATGAACCACTTTTATGATTCAAAAAACAAATGCCATTAACAGTCACTTTTTCTTATAAAGGGAGTACACAACAGTCACATGACTTTGACTTACTCGCCACTGTGCTTCACACTTGTTGTTCAATTTTGTGCATTTATACAAAACCCGTTCCTCTGACTGTGACCTGATCTACTGAGTGGGTAGAATACTTTGTACTATCAGGTACTATAAAGGTGAACCAGTGAGGAGATGTTTCCATGTGCCTCTGTAGTCTTCTACCTACTTGTTAGCATCCGCCTTAAAATCTTCAAAAATCACAGATTTTATGCTACAGATTATAATGCGAAAATCGACTAAACTTGTTTTAAATCCGCAATAGAGAGTTGGAACAAACTCCTTTCTGAAACATTCTCCTCTCTGTCAAAAAGGCACTACTTTTCCCCGTGGCGGCTTACTTTCTGAAAAATACTAACAGCGGTCAGTGGCAAGTGACAAATAATAATTTTAATCAATCTGCGTCAGCTCTTACACAGCTGTTTGTCAGGTTAAAAGATAAATTCCCAAGTTTAGAAGGTAGTAAAGTCGCATGTAGCCACCAAAATGGACAGTACATCATCATATTTCCCTTCAATCTTCAAGACGTAGCAGAAAAAGGAATAAGAGGTAGAAACCACAGGTCTGGTCATGTTGAAGCTGCAGACATATCTCCAACAGATCAGGATGGATTATGTACAAAGACGGTTACATTGATGTCACTTTGGGATGTTTTGTCTGTTTACGTATTTCCACCATCTGCTACTGAAACAGGTTTTACAAACTTACTTTCATATCTTAAAAATATCCTTTAAACCAGGGGTCTTCAACCCTGGTCCTCGAGGCCCACTATCCTGCATGTTTTCGATGTATCCCTCTTCCAACACACCTGAT
>JAQQZY010000017.1:10268084-10281484 GCA_030068375.1 Ostorhinchus rueppellii | reverse complement strand
CACACACACACACACACACACACACACACACACACACACACACACACACACACACACACACACACATATATATATATCAATTTTTCTTTCTTTTTTTCTGTGTTTCTATTTCTTTGAAATAGTTATATGTCTGTGTGTGGTTATTGCAAAAGTATATTTTTTTTGCACTTATTAAATTTGTACAAGTTTTAATTCAAGTGATGTAATATGTTTGAACTATTAGTACAAGAATTTTACTTGTAGATGGGAACTGCTTTATGGGTGTGAATTTTGGGACTGTATGTTTGTGATTGTTATTATGGCCAGAGGAATAAGTTAATAGGTAAAATGAAAATGATGTTCAGTGATTATACTTAAGGAAGCTAGAGAAAAATAGGGTTGAACATAGAGTTGACTGTCCCTATGCCCTGTTGTTGCCCACAGCGTTAATTTGGTTGGCACTAGTTAGCACTTGGTGCTCTCCACCCAAGCTAAAACTAGTGTTACATTGTTATCACCAAAGCTGGAGAAGTGCCAGGATGCCTTACTTAAGTAGAAATACCACAGTGTAGAAATACTCCAGCTCAAGTAATAGTCCTGAACTCACAGTGGCACACTGTAAAAAGTAAAACTTGAATCAACTGAAGATTTTTTTTCAATAGGTCACACACACAAAATAGTTGAGAGAGCCAAATTAAATTACATTCAATATAATTTAATTTTGTTCACTTTATGTGTGACCTATTGAAAAAAAAAATATGTTAAGTTGATTCAAGTTTTACTTTTTTACAGTGCACTAAAGTAAGAAGGATTATCGGTAAACTGTGTTTTAAGTATCACAAGTCAAGGTACTCATTATGCTCAGCAGCTGCTTTTAAAATAATTATATTATTTTTTAGAATATTGTGTTCTGTTCTGGTTTTCTTATTAGGTCATGTAGATGTAGAATAGAATAGTGTTTATTGCTACTGTGTGTACATTAAAACAAGGAGTGCCTTTCCAGTCAGTGCAACAATATGAATAAAAAACAATACATCGTAAAAGAGTGAATACATTCTTTTTAACCAGGGAAGTCTCACTGAGATTCATAATCTCTTTATCCAAGAGAGTCTTACACAGGCATTCACACACCAGTGTAACTCCTTACCTCCAGTGCACTGGAGGTAAGGAGGGTGATATGTCTTGCCCAAGGACACAATGGACTGACTTGGAGAGTGTGGGATTTGAACCACCAACCTTCTGGATATTGGATGACCTGCTCTGCCACCTGAGCCAAAGCCACCCCTGTTATGAGAAATCTTTAAAAAAAATTTTAAAAAATTCAAAAAAAATAAAATAATAATAGAACTAAAGTAGAATAAATATAAAATACACATAAAATATGAATAGACACAATATCAACAGTATGTATATTTGTGAACCAGTCTATAAAAATAGTGCGTGTAGCTGTTTTGCCAAATTTATGTAATACTTAAACTTTTCTATTTGTGGATAACATTCTTGCATTTCATATGGTCCCTGTGTATTTCTACTCTCCTTGCAACATGATTAATTTTGTTTTTGTTGCCTATATAGCTTAGCCAGGGCGCTCTTGTGAAAGAAATTTTCACTCAGAATGTTTCCAGGTTACATAAAAAACATAAAATCAGATAAAATAAAATGTTGCTTTACCTTGTAGATAGTAGTATTCCATTTTATCATATTTTCATGCTTTTACGTAAAAGAAACAAACTTTAAGTGTCATATAAATATAGTGGAGTAGAAAGTACAATATTTCCTCTTCAGATGTAGTGAAGTGTAAATATAAAGTAGCATAAAAAAGAAATGCTCACGATCAAAACTGTAGCTAGGTACAGTACTAGAATCAATGTATTGACTTCATCTACGTAAACATTTCATGTCTCTGATGTGGATTTTATACACCCCATACAAAGATAAAATTTCATATTACTGGGTTCTTCTTTACAGTCATCAGATTGATATTAGTGTAATATATTATCTGTGTCTTAAATTCTGACACAAACCCCTGCTATGAAGTGGCACTAAATAGTAAAGATGCAACATGTGAGGGAAACTCAGGTCTCTGTTATGTAAAAGCTGGGACCAGAAATAGTCAAGTAGGTTAACTGTCTATCAGAGATGTATCAAAGCTCACGGCTGCAAATGGAACATATGGAATGAGTATGGATGGCGTGGGGGGTATTTACATTTTTCACTGTACTTCCAGGCCTGCCCAGTTCCCTGATAGGGAAGGAGGATGTAGATGGTGTGCGGGACTGGATGAGGTGACTAATAAGGAGCCCAAGCTTCAACCCTCAATCTGCAGTGACACGCAGCCACTGGCACCTGTTACACTCCATTTCCCTAAAAGGAGACACTGGAGCCAATCAGGGCTCAGCACCAGCCCCGTCGCTCTCCGAACGAGCCTTCCCAGGGATCTGTCGACTGGTGGAGTTCTGGGACAAGGCTTTCAGCTCCCTCCCACCCCCACCCCCCCAACTCTCTTACAATATTGCCCCTCAGCTGTCTGGCATGTTTTTGGCCCCCCCTCACCTCTTCACACATGCCACAACACTGGCAAACTGTCACTGAGGTCCCCTTAGACGGCTCCTTAACCAGACTGCTCAGACAAGATCTCAAATTACCCACTTCTATCACCCACATCCCCAGTGCCCTGGTTAAGCTTAGTCATATTAACACATCCTTAGAGACCTGAAGGGCGGCTCCACTAAAATATGACAGGAAAAAAAACACGCTGCGAGGATTATGAAGTAATTTAGTTAACATGATTACAGTTCAAAGGTTTCCTAAGTGTCCTAATCTCTCTGTCACATTGAATTTGAAGGACATAAATTGGATATCAGAGAGGTTGTTTGCAAAGGCAGTTCATGGTGAAATAAAACAATCCACAGAAAATGTAATATGGAACATTTACTAACTGTAGTACATTGATACATATATACAGTACTTTTCAGGATAGTTGTACAGTCACACAAGAAGACAGAGGAAATTTTCTACTTCCTAATCATACACCTATTCATGCGCTTTCTAAAGGATGTCCATTGCAATATTTTTTTTTTGTTTTTGTTTTTAGTGATAAATAATTTGTACAGAAAAGACATTCCCATTTCTGCCCATGTCCTTTGGTCTCCAAGGTAACATCTCTCCACTATGGTGGCGTCCCTGACACAGGATCCACTTTACTGTACCATTTTGCTAAGCGGCACTTATTTGGACTTGTGTGATCTCCTGATCCCGCCCACCAGCCCCCAGCCTCAGGACGCAGGAGCATATTTAAGGACCCCCTTGCACCCTCACCCTTTGTCCCAGTGGAAACTCCAGTCTTGAGGTACAACTTGGTGAGTCACTTTGTAAACTGCAATGGCGTTCATCTTGTTAGCTTTAGGAGCGTTTACAGGATGGTTGTCCTCTTCTGTGTTGCGACTTCCTACCACAGGGCGAAGTTGTATCTGTGTTCAGATAAATGGTTCGTTGTTGGTAGAAGGATAGAAGAATAAGAAAAAATGAAAGTAAAATATGTTGAATGGAGCAGATGGGTTTATGTGCAGGTTAGCTCTGTGGCTGGGGATGCAGGGATGGGATGGCTGCTGTGGAGTGGCATCTCTAATCCACTCAGGCATGAGCTGAGGATCTTTATAGCATTTTAAGAGCAATTACTAATAAAGATAGCATTTTAATTGTAATATATGTTACACAGTCCAAAACGTCAGCTTGTGGTCGTTGTTTACTTGAAGAAAAACTCTAAGAATTAGCTTTACCAATTTGGTCCACTGAAACAAGTACTATTTCAATAAACATTTCTGTATTTCTAGCTTCTAAAAGACCATACAGTGAACTGATTGCGAATTACTAAAAAATTTGCCAGAGCTGAAAAAGTTTAAGATAAATCTAAAAATCTAAAATAAGATAAATCGCCTCCTAAGACCTTTTACTGCAATGTGTTCCAAGTTCACAACAGAAGTAAATGTAAGTGTTCTGTTGTTTTTAGATGTACTCATTAATTGCCTTTATGTTTTATATCTCAGTTACTTCTGTTTTGTAGTACTGGTTGAAGCACTGAAATGACTCTATTAGGCCCTATTTCGTTTTAATCAGTTCACATGTAAATTGTTTCTGAAATGCACTCAAACACACTCAGATTCAAGTGTAAGCAGTAATGTTATTTATATAGGTGGTACTTGATAAATGATGTCTCTGTAAGCTCTCATTTGCGCAGGTCATCATTCTTCTGGGTAGTTCTTCCAGGTTTAACTCTTTTGAATTGATAAATGATATTTGCAGGGATACATGAAATAAATCTGTGCTTTTAAGGCGTTAAACACACCACTTAACTCATTCAAACCTGATGTTAAATGCTCAGGCAGTAACTTCAATTGTGTTGACTGATGTTTGTGGGGAAGCCTGTATGAAAGAGGATGCTGCCACTTGGGATGCAGACTGCGGTCAGAGTGTCTGGAAGGGTCAGAACACATGGTCTGGCTCCAAACAGAGGAGAGAGACCACCATATGTGACAGCTGAGGGGAGACCAGGCTTTCACTGCCACTTGTCAAAAGACACACCGCCTCAGCTGTTAACTGGCTCCAACTTAACTACGAGATACGACGCAGGGATTATGGTTAGGGGAGGGGGTGACAAGGGCCCTGAGGCTGAAAATAGACATGTGAGTGTATATGGGGGGGTTGACTATGTCCCATTTTGGCTTTCGAGGCAGCTGGAGGGCTCAGAGAGGAGATTAGAGCACTCAGAGGTGTCCTCATACTGATCATAGTGATACATTGTTTCCCAGGATTTCATGGGCTTAATTTTTTATTTGGAAATATTACTCACTGGACCACAATGGGGGTCTTATTTCTGTAAAGTACTCAAAAACAACCTTGGTCCAAAGGATAAGTGACTGTGTTGCTCTAAATGTGTTTGAAAAATCCTCTCAGTGTGATAGAATAAAACATTAAACAAGCTTTTATCCATCTTTTGTACAGCAGGCCAGGCTAGAAAAGACCAAACATGTGCGACGACGACGAGACCACCGCCCTCGTGTGCGACAACGGCTCTGGCCTGGTCAAGGCTGGGTTCGCCGGTGATGACGCTCCCCGTGCTGTCTTCCCATCCATCGTGGGACGCCCCCGTCACCAGGTTAGAAAACTAGAAAAACACTGGTTTATAATGAACCAAATCAAATCAAGTTGTCTGTTGTTGATCCTTTTCCTGAGATTCTGAGTTGTTTCCTCTTCGTCCTCAGGGTGTGATGGTGGGTATGGGTCAGAAGGACAGCTATGTGGGAGACGAGGCCCAGAGCAAGAGGGGTATCTTGACTCTGAAGTACCCCATCGAGCACGGCATCATCACCAACTGGGACGACATGGAGAAGGTGAGATTTGGAGAATTTTGGTGACACATATTTGAAAGTCAAATCTCAGATTTACTCATTTACTGACATCCCCTCCATGTTTTTCCTGTTTGTCTCAGATCTGGCACCACACCTTCTACAACGAACTCCGTGTGGCCCCAGAGGAGCACCCCACCCTGCTGACTGAGGCCCCCCTGAACCCCAAGGCCAACAGGGAAAAGATGACCCAGATCATGTTTGAGACCTTCAACGTCCCTGCCATGTATGTGGCCATTCAGGCTGTGCTGTCCCTGTACGCCTCCGGTCGTACCACCGGTGAGTATTTACACTCTTTCAACACTGCTACAGTTTGTTTCTCTTCAGTTTTATCATCTAACAAACATAATGTCTTTTCTGCTCAGGTATTGTCCTGGACTCCGGTGATGGTGTGACGCACAATGTGCCCATCTATGAAGGTTACGCTCTCCCCCACGCCATCATGCGTCTGGATCTGGCCGGTCGCGATCTGACTGACTACCTGATGAAGATCCTGACTGAGCGTGGCTACTCTTTCGTCACAACTGGTAAGAAAAAAAACTGAATGCAGACTGAATCTAGGCCTATTATTTCAGAAAGTAAAACATATACACAACTTTGGCTAAACAAAAATACTCATAGTTACATGTGATAATTACCAGGTAAATGCTACATAAGTGTTTCAGTAGGGGCAAGCTGGATTTTGGGCTCTTTTATTTCTTATCCAAGAGGCTTCAAACATGTTCAGCAACAACCAAATAAGTCAAATTTTCTTCTGCGGGAGCACCTTTAATTACCATACTCTGGATGACTGACAATTTCTGCAAAAATGTTGCTAACTTATAATGCAAGAGGAGTGACATTAGCCGCTATAAGCTACTGGGTACACAAGACAAAATAATGGTGCAAAAACAAAGCCAGTGCTGCAAAGTACATTGGTGTAAATGCAAAAGTACAAGTAGGCTCCATATTTAAAGCACGTGTATTCAAGCCTGCCTTTTATTATTGTTTTTACTTCATACTAGTTGGCACTTTTATTCCGTTTAATGTTCCATATCAATAGTTCTACTTAATATAAGTAAAAGGCACTATTAGAGCCATAATGTCAACGAAAGTGAAAAATATATTAGCTCTGCTCCTAAATTTAGCAGGTTCTTAGACTATTATCCTTCCAGTAAGTGTCAAGAACATAGATTTTGCATAATCCGACTGAAAACCCCCCTATAGACTTAAGATAAATGAATAAATATATGGCAATACGATATAAATACACTTTAAAAATAAAAGTAGCTTACAACATACACCCAGGTTACATCATCCCTGTGTCCATGTGAGTTTCATGCACTGACTGTGACCTTCTCCCTCATCCAGCTGAGCGTGAGATCGTGCGTGACATCAAGGAGAAACTGTGCTACGTCGCTCTGGACTTTGAGAATGAGATGGCCACCGCTGCCTCCTCCTCCTCTCTGGAGAAGAGCTACGAGCTGCCTGACGGTCAGGTCATCACCATCGGCAATGAGCGTTTCCGCTGCCCCGAGACCCTGTTCCAGCCTTCCTTCATTGGTAAGTGACCGCTCACTCAGAAGACCGATAATGTTACTGCCTCTGACAGACTCCTCCTGCAAATCATACTCAGAAGATTAGGTTTCATGAAGATGGGATTCATGTTAATTTACTCCCCCTACTGGCCAAAGAGGAATTCAGTCTTTTCTTGTATTTAATATTATGCATTTAATATTAATACATCACAATTTTTATAGTTTAGAAATTTTCATCAGTTTTTATTTTTTATTATTATTATTATTATTGTTGTTATTATTATTATTTTAAACATATTTTTCAATTTAAGATTTCATTTTATGAGTACATAAGTCATTTTGTTTTGAGAAATTATGATTATTTACTTATAGTGTTCATTATTATTAGTGAATTTTTCAGGTATTGGGAGCAAAATCGTGATTCTTAGAACTGAAAATGCATGACAAAAAATATTGTTTATTTTATTCCTCCATATTCATAGCTCCTTAACATCCATTTTAATTTTGGCTTACAAGAATCAGTAACATTAGTGGAAAATGCATAGAAATAAAAGAAGCCAATTTTTGTGTTAATTTCTTATTAGTTAATATTGAATAGCTTATAGGTTTTGTATTTTTATTTTTTGAGGATAATTTTTACGTTTATGTCAGTTTTATTTTTTCACTGTTATATTTAATTTTAGACGTATTTTTCCTCAACTATAAGCACATTTTATAATTTAATGTGGCTTTAATTACAATGAAATGCAATTATTTCAAAAGCAATAGCAATACTTTTACCAAATAGACTGTTTTATTATTAGCCTCAAAATCAATATGGTGACACAAATAAAGGAACAAAATATGTACTCTAGAAAGGTGTGACTCTTTGTAAAGTACAAGATGTATTTTCTAGGAATAAAAATTCAATCCTTTACTCGGCACAATCTCACCTTTACTCTTCTCACCTGCACAGGTATGGAGTCTGCAGGTATCCATGAGACTGCATACAACAGCATCATGAAGTGTGACATTGACATCCGTAAGGACTTGTACGCCAACAATGTGCTGTCTGGTGGTACCACCATGTATCCCGGTATTGCTGACCGTATGCAAAAGGAGATCACTGCTCTGGCCCCCAGCACCATGAAGATCAAGGTGAGTCCCTGAACGCAACACTGAAGTAAACAGAAAAATCCTGTTTGTCGAATTATATTGTTTTACTCACATCTACTATCTCTCCTCTTCTTTACCCAGATCATCGCTCCCCCTGAGAGGAAATACTCCGTCTGGATCGGCGGCTCCATCCTGGCCTCTCTGTCCACCTTCCAGCAGATGTGGATCAGCAAGCAGGAGTACGATGAGGCAGGCCCCTCCATCGTCCACAGGAAGTGCTTCTAAATCTCCAACCAACACCACAAGGCCAACACCAACTGCACCAGCTTTCCTTCCATCTGTATTTCTACTGTGCCTTTTGCTGTATATACATGTTCCGTTGTAATAAAAATAGTTGCTTTTAACAGTAATCTGATGCCTTGGAGTCTTAATATTCACTCAGTCATTCAATGTTTATATTACATCTTTACTCCACATAAAGCAATTGAAGGTGCTTCACTAGAGCTTTGCATGCACATAAAAAAAGACAATAAAATAAATAGTTGAAACATGATGAGATTAGGGTACAAGAAGTAAAAATAACAGAATACAATAGAAATAAAACACTCATTTACAAGTTCATCATTTAAGATGCAAATTGACCTTAAAACACTTTAGGAGAAAACAGAAGTGTTAAGCTTTACTAGCTACATATTGGGGTTAAAATAGGAAAGTTAGAAAAACCTGACGATACAGTTTTTAAACATCTCTAACTCAGACATTATAATAACAAAGTCTATTACATGTTGCTGGATTTATCATTAAATATGATTTCTAAATCTTCCTGTAGGTGAAGTTGTACCAGAATTCCACTCCTTTGCAATCAGGAAATTTCATATACGTAAAAGTAAAATAAATTAAATAGATGTATTTTTGACAAACAGATGCTGTACTGTGTTTTTAAATAGTACAAATGCATTGGATGTTATTATTTACATTTACTCATGTATGTAGGTCCTACCAGATTTTATCATGGATTTTTTTTTTTGGACAAAAAACTCCAAATTAATTAATTCATTAATTGATTGATTGATTGATTGATTGATTGATTTACTAGACTCAGTGGGCAGAAGATCAAAAATTGAGATTTGGAGAGGAGCTTTAGGCTTTTGTGAGACTCCATGGATTAAGCAGGATTTTTAATGTTCTGAGGAAATCCATGAAATTAAATGGTAATTAAATGACATTATCCTTTATTCCCCTCTATTCGTCTGCATTTACTCTCATAGTTTAACACCACAAACAGGGTGTCAACTTTTTATGAGATTAATGCATATTTTATTCTTGCAGCCAAATATTTTAATTTTTAGTGCATGATCGTCACCAGCCCTCCCTGGAAGCTAAGATAGGTATTAAATTATCCTAATAAACATATTTTTTTTTATTAATTTTAATAAACTGGCTTCAGACTGATCACATGGGACAACAGTGTGTTCAAATATTACTGTAATCTACTGATAAATAAAAGCTCTCAAAGGTACCATCAGTTTTCAAGTCGCATAGTCTTATTTCCTATTCCCCACGTGTTACCTGAAGGCAACACTTCCTCTCACTTCCTGGACAGGTGAAATGGATTAGCATAATAACAGCCACCTTTTTCATTCATCACTAATTCTAGCACACAACGAATACGGATTACAGGAATAAACTCAACAGATTAGCAGAATAAGTGGTTGAAATCATGAAGGTCACCGACCGTAATGTAATCCAGTTTCATCTTCACGTCCTTTATGGGATAATGGTGAAGAAGTCAGAGAAGAAAATGGAAAGAACGTTATTTGGAGGCACAAAGATCTTTGGTGTTCCTCTGGAGAATTTACCCCGGCACTACATACCTGAGTTTGGGCTGGTGCCCTGGTAAGTGTCCACAGGAGGAGGAGGATGGAGATTAGGGTGTCAACATGGATGACAGATGAGAAATATTAATGTCTTTAAATGTGATGTTTGTATCAGTTTTTTGATAGATGCCTGCTGTTTACTTATGGACCGAGTTGCAACTGTGGGTCTGTTCAGAAAACCAGGCTCTCTTCCTCGTATAAAGACTCTCAGGGTAAGATGATTTTACAGTTTAGGTTTGTTTTCTCTTTTGATTTCTTCTACTTTCCCAAACTGTACATGCATTGAAACCTCGACCTAACAAAAAAACATAATGCATCCTCTGCAAAAGCAAACAAAATATTTGCATGAAGGTTTAGTAAAGTAAACGCATAGGTATCCAAACATAACACACCATTAATATAAATAAAGGAGAAAATGCATTTTATTCTAAAATGTTTGAAAAACCTTCCAAGTATAGTAGAAGAAAAGAATACATTTGTGCAAGGAAAAAAACACAAAAAAGTATAGTTATACAATACTGTTAAGTTGCAGTATTGATATCCCACAGTCTCCACATTAGGGGAAAATCTGTATTATTCACTGAATAAAGTCTTAAGCTCATATACATGCATCTCTGTTATTGTGTCATTAAATTTTCTTTTTCAAACTAAAAATTATTGTGACAGTCGGTCAAATTAACAGTCTAATAATTGTCCCCTGCTGTGTCTGGTGATAGTTTACATTATAGCTCTGTTTTATACAGAAAACAGACCCAGTAAAAACACAAATCACCTCTGTTTTCTGTACTGTTTGTGTTATCTGTGCTTAAGTTCAGAGAAAATGTGATTTTAGCCGCAAACTCCATTACTTTCTTTTAGAGCTGTGTCCTATAGTGAAAACAACAACAGGGCTTCCAGTTTTTAATCAGTGTCACTTTGACTTTAAAAGGGCTATGGTTTTTGGCTCAGTTTGTTTAACACATTAACAACAAAACTATCAGTTGAATTAACACAAATTGGGTTTATAGCTTGCCAGTGACCCGGAATAGATGTCATTAAATTTTGGGAAAAGTAGGTCAAGATTTTTATAATCCCCTCCCCCCTTTACTTGTAATGGCTGACATTTGTCTGTGTCTTTGCTGACATCTCCACACACATAGACATGATGACATCAGCTGGATTGATACTAAAATAAACTACTATATGTGTTAGGGGCGGGGTTTGTTGGGCGGGGTTTGTTGTGCCTGGTACCACTTGTTTGTTAATGCCTCTTGTCCAATCTTGGTCAGAGTGACTCATTACTCCCTCTAGAGGTCACATAACATACAGGTAAAACCAGGTGTGCTGGAAGACGGAAACATGTAAAACAGGGGTCTCAAATATGCGGCCCATTGGCCAAATGCGGCCCACCAAAGGTTCCAATCCGGCCCGTGGAGTGAAGTTGCAAAGGTTCTGGAGTTGAAGTTATGGAACTCATTTTAGTTCAGGTTCCACATACAGACCCATATGATCTACAGTAACATAATAACACAAAAAGTAATGACTCCAGATTTTCTTGATTTCATGTGGGGGAAAAAAAAAAAAAATTATTACACTGTCTATAAATAATGACAAATTCAAATTTTTGTCCTTGTTTTAGAGCAAAAAATTGAACAAATATGAACAACCTGAAATGTCTAGAGAAAATTTAGCACAATTTTAAGAATTTTTGGCCTGTTTGTGTTTAGTGTCTTTGTAGATCCAATCCATAATGCATATGTGGAATTGATAAGTCAAGGCAGAATATTGTTAAAATTGCACTTATTTTTCTTAAGAAATTTAATTTTTTTTTTTTTTCAAGTTATTCACATCTGTTTTGTTTGGACAGTTTATAAAAGCAAGTATTTTCATGATTTAATCAGGTGAATGTGGACCCCGAAAGATAATTAGTTTGAGACCCCTGATCTAAAACATGCAGGATAGTAGCTCTTGAGGACCGGAGTTGCCTCCCCCTGCCTTAGACTGTTAATGTGAATATATTCTGTTCATATCTTTATAAATCAATACATTGGCTTCTTTGTCATACCTTCATAGATCTGTATTCTGAACACTCTAATGATGATTGTAGGAAACTGGAAATGCAACATGTAACCTCTTTAAGTAATATAGTAGTTGTTAGAGTTTTGCAGATAGATTTACAAATTGAGTGGCATTAGAAAATAGACATTGCATTTTGCAGGTGCAATGGCATTCAGTGTCAGTGTTGATGGTTTGAGAGATTAGAACTACCAAAAGGCTTTAACAATGCCATCATCTAGTCTGAGAAAACACTTTATCTATTTTAAATCTGAGAATGTGATTCCCTTTGTTTTTTTTCTGGGCTGATTTGCAGTTTGCATGATGCCTCTACACATCATCATCAGATACACCACCTATAATTACAGTCAGTGTGTCCAAATGTCAGTCAGTCATTCATCGTTTTGGTCCTGGAGCGTAACTGGAAAACCATTTAGTATTTTTCCACCAACTTTGCTGCAATTTATCACTGTGTTAGACTGTTGCCCTTTGCTATGCATCCATCAGTCATCCCTTTTCTCATTTTTTCTCTTCTGAGTAGAGCTTCAAAACCATTAAATACTTTTAGATGACGCTTCAAAAAAGACCCGTCGGTGTGGATGCATTGAGAAAGCGTTTAATCACTATAATCTTTAGGGCGACAGCATCATCTGGTGGTTTCAGAAAATAATAGCACTATACTATCTGGTGACTATTTTAACCCATAAAGACCCAAACAGCCACTGGTGACTAAAAATCTGTTGCTCCACTAATCCTATTAACGCATAGAAATAAATGAGATAAAATGCAATGTAGCATCTTTTCATGGTCATCAAATGTGACACGTTTGAACGTTCAGAGGCTTTGTCGTGAATGTGGAAACCCTGTCATCTTCTACAACATTGATTCACCAGTAAAACCCATACTTTGATAAATGACAGTGGATGGACACTCGTGTTTGTGTTCAGTTATTGATATCTTTGCTGAAAAAGTCACTTTTTCTTTTTTTTTTCTGTGTTTTGATGTAACCTTTGAATTAACTTTGAGGTTTCATGAACATCTAAATCAAATATAGGACATTAAATATAGGAAAGTACATGATTTACAGTGACAGATGCAAAATATAGGACAATATTGTGATAAATGTTAATAAATCATTTGAGAAAAATTCATCTGAGAACTGCCACTAAAAGTAGGACTGGGTCTTATTAGGTTCAGATGTGCATTTTTCTCATGGGACAGTGACATTACGAACTTAACCCCTAGACGCCCATTGTCGCAAATTTGCATCAAACCCCCCTCCTCTCCAAAAATGCAACCAAAATATTATCTACTTGAAAGCAAAAACACAAGTGAAATTTTTTTTTTTTTTTCCATAATTGGAAATAAATTCAGGTGGTGCAGTGGTTAGCACTTGTGCCTCACAACAAGAAGGATACGGGTTCGATTCCCGGGCGATCCTTGGGACCTTTCTGTGTGGAGTTTGCATGTTCTCCCCGTGTCTGCGTGGGTTT
>JAQQZY010000017.1:10248649-10262233 GCA_030068375.1 Ostorhinchus rueppellii | reverse complement strand
TTATATTATATTTTTGAAAGAAATAAACAATAATTGTTAACTTATAACTGTAAACGTTACACATAGGGGCTTTAAAATAACAGGCAGAACATTATTGAAATTCTACAAACTTCTCAAGAGATTTCTGGTTATTCACTTTTTTTTTAAAGGCTAGTCTGTAAATGTAAAAATTTTGGGGGGGTAATGTTACTTTTTTTTTTTTTTAATTCTTTTTACAATAAAACAGAAAAATGTGCAGTTCTCGTTATTTACAGGTTATTGTGATAGTATTTTACTGGTCTGAGCCACTTAATATTAAATTGACCTAAAATTATTTGAACACCCTTGATCATTAATATCTTAAGTGTAATTTTTACATTTCACAAATTCATCCCAGGGGCCAGATTGAACCCTTTGGCGGGCCGGATTTGGCCCCCGGGACGCATGTTTGACACCTGTGATTTAAGGGAAAGATGCAATATTAGAAGTGTAGAATGAGGAGAATTAATATTGTTTTGACTGAATAAATTAATGAGTGTTTTAATACCATGAGTAATTTCTTTATAGCCCTTGCAAGGTGGAAGTACAGTAATTAGAGTAAATCCTGTAAATTTAAGGTATAATGTGGAGGATGTGTTCTGTGAGGTCAGTGAAGGCTAAGTGTTAGCATCTACCAGCCAATGACAATGAGAACGTCTTGGTTTCTTAGCAACTGCATCTCAACCGTGAAGCGAAGCGGACCGCATCCTCCTGTAGGGTTACATAATAAAAGAAAGCCGGTCACACAGGAAACCAAATGTTCCTCCTTCAAAATAAAACAGAGAAACTTCATTCCAGGCTCAAAACGCAATAAAAAAATGTAAAAACAACTAAACAAAAATGAATCTGACTTGGGTCGAGTTTGGGTGAAACGTTGCGCGTGAAGTCTTTACTTCTCGCTTTATCGTGGAAACCTTGCAGGAGTTTATTTTGAAAAACGGAAATGCTTTGATTCCACTGTGTCTGACTTGGCGGGTCCTTCCGTCTCCTCCCCATCAGAGACACGGTAAGGAAAAAAAACACAACATCCTTATTTTGATTGTATTTTTCTGCGCATAAGACATGGAATTGACGACAGAATTTATTCTAATAGACCTTAAATGTATATTACAGCGCATTTGTTTTATATTGCTCATAACATAGCTGGTTTATTTATAGTATTTGGCATTTACTGGCCTTAATGGTTGTGTTTACTCGGTGAGTGGCGCACCATACCTTCATCCCATTTGGATTCACCTGTTTTAATGTAAATAACACTGTCCGGTAGCTATCACCACCCCGGCCTCCCTCCTTTTATTATAGGCTTTTATTGTGTCTTTATTATTCCGGTGTGTGTTTTCTTCCTTACAGACAGGTGTTAGACATGGGCTCGGCGGTGCGGTTGTCACTCCTCGGCCTCCTCCTGTTCTTGCTGGTCGGCAGGGCTCCAGCCCGCAGCCCCCGCACGGCAGACCAGGTGTCCGAGGCCGACATCCAGCGGCTCCTGCACGGCGTCATGGAGCAGCTGGGCATCGCTCGGCCCCGGGTGGAGTATCCAGCACATCAGGCTACAAACATAGTGGGACCACAGAGCATTCAGGGTGCGTTTACATGTGTGTTTAAGCAGAAATTAAACCATTCCAGACATGTAAAAGAATAGAATTGATTTATTTACAGGCAAATAAGGAGGAAGCAGCATTTCAGATAGAATCTCTGTCTGGTCCCCAGTTACATGTTTATTCAGAACTGTTCAGTACATTTATTTAGGTTAAAAAAAAAAAAGAAATGTGTTCTGATTTGGATTATTATTAAATCAAAATCTTTTTATTGAGGTTAAACAGGCAGTGCCACATACTGGTAAGTACAATATCAAACAGAGACAGATGTTGAAGACATACATGGATATCAGCACACCTGGCAATGTAGATATTGGTTGAACTGTCGTACTTAATATATTTTCTAAGCAAAATAATTGGACAAAATTTGATTTGGATTATTATTAATTTGGCATGTACCTGTATGGGAGGGGTGTCAAACTCATTTTAGTTCAAGGGCCACATTTAGCCTAATATGGTATAAACTGGGCCGGACTAGTAAAATAAAATAAATTACAGGATAATAACATTTGAGTAAAAAAACATAAAATTTTACAATGAAAATGTTTACATCTACCAGCTGTACTTGGTAGACCTGAAAATTGTTAAGTAAAATAAGTGCAATGTTAGCAATATTAAGCTGTAGTTTATCATTGATACATGTGAATCACAGCTTAAAGATCACAATGGATCTGCAAATACACAAAACACTTAATATCAGTCAGAATATTGTTCAAATTTTACATCCTTCTCTTAAGAAATTTCAGGCTTTTCACTTTTTTGGGGGAAAAGGCTAGTCTGTAAATGTAAATTTTTTTTGTGTAGTTTAACTTTTTATACTAAAACAAAGATAAAAATGAGCAGTTTTCATTATTTATAGGTTATTTTGACAGAATTTTACTGGTCTGATCCACTTTAGATTAAATTGATCTGAAATTATTTTAACATCCTTGATTGTTCATATCTTCAGTGTAATATTTGCATTTCACAAATTCTTCCCAGGGGCCGGATTGAACCCTTTGGCGGGCTGGATTTGGCCCCCGGGCCGCATGTTTGACACCTGTGCTGTATGGATTACACACTTTCTATTCTGCTTTTTCTCCACAAGGTGGTGCTCATGAGGGGCTACAGCACCTTGGCCCCTATGGCAACATCCCAAATATTGTGGCTGAACTGACAGGAGACAATGTTCCCAAAGACTTCAGTGATGACCACGGCTACCCAGACCCTCCAAACCCATGTCCCCTGGGAAAGACGGGTAAAATATTCTCAACTGAAAGTGCTTTATAATAAACCAGTACAGTTCATGGTTTCAATATGAGTTGTCACAGTGACCTTTTTGAGTGGATTATTATTGTTTTGAAGGTTTAAATTTAGGAAAAAAAAATGACAGAAGTAACAAACTTCTAATGATTTCTTGTCTTTTCTTGGTCGCAGATGCTGCACCTGAGGAAAAAATAGAAGTTTTTATTACTTTAATTTATTTGGAATATGCAACTAAGTAAAATAATTCTTAGTCCTTATAAATGAAACAGATTAGAAAATTAAACAAAAAAACAAAACCTTATAAATATACATGAAAACAAAGTATGACTTCATTTGCATATTTAAAAAGAAGTGATATAATGTTTGATGTTTCTTCTATCTTTGCTTTTATTTTATGCTTTTCAGCTGCAGATGGGTGTTTGGAAAACGCTCCGGATACGGCAGAATTCAGCAAAGAGTTCCAGAAACACCAACACCTTTTTGACCCAGAGCATGATTACCCAGCCCTCGCTAAGTGGGTGAGTGCATCCTGATGATATTTGACCCAGGAGGTCATCTATTTATTTTACTCTCTGAAACTTAATTGAATCAAACTAATTGGAAGAATGTAGATCTTTGTTGCTTCAGTGTCCTGCATGTGTGGAACGCATCTTCCACTGACTTGGATTTGCTGTAACAAATAAACTCCGCATGAAATTGTCCAAAAAAAGAGAGAAGGCCAAATAAATAGCTCGGCGTTGCGGATAAATAGTTTAAAGATCCAGCTTTTGCAAATTGTTGTAAAAATATTTAACCTTCTTTTAAAGAGACAAAAAGCCCCAGCAAATTATTGTCACTCGTACAAATTAAAATGTTCAACAATGTCCACATTTTTATAACTAGAGCGTGTCACAGTTTAAAGCGTGTCCTGTTTTCTTACAACAACAAACAGCAGCACAGCAGTCACATTTCTGGTTTCTCACGGTCCACTTGAGCTGGCAGCGTCATAAAGAAATTAAAATGAAGACAAGATACCAGTATTTAGAAGATCAAACAAAAGTTGTTTGTAATTCGCATGGACTCATTCTTCAACTTGTCTCGGTCTTCCTGGCCTGAAGAAGTCACCCTTTGAGTGTTTTTCTTCTCTGAAAAGACTTTCAGGCAATTTGTTGACCGTAATTCCTGAACAAAGGCACTAGCTGTAAAACAACAGATACATGATTTTATGTCTGAAGTTTTTTTTCCCCCGGTTTTTCTTTCAGAACAAGGAGCTTTTGTACCAAAAACTGAAGGGAGGACCGAAAAGAAGAAAAAGGGTATAATGTTTCTTGGTTGTCTTTTTCCTTTTCCTTTGTGGGGTTATTGTTGAAAAACCACATCACCAGTGCTGAGATTTACCCCTGAAGGAACCGCTGTACTCTTAAACACACTATGTCAAATGTGAAGTGAAATTCTGAGCAGGAATCACAGTTTTTTTTATTAGTTTTTCATTTGCTTAAACATATTCGGTACCTGCATTTAAGTGATTTCCATCTCCCGTCTTGCAGAGCACCAACCCATATCTATTGGGCAAAAAGCTGGAAAACGTGGTGGCTAAGAAATCAGTTCCTCACTTCTCTGAGGAAGAAGAGGACGCACCGACTGTCTCCACCGTCAGCAGAACCACAGTCTAAAATCTTACACCTGAAACAGTCACTGTAATGTATAATAATTTCACTGTAAAACCATTTCAACACCTAATATTTTAGCATTTTTTATGAAATCCCCAGAAATGACTTTGTTTGTGCAGGTCCATCAAATATGAACATGTGAGCAGAGAATATACTATATTTGACATTTTTACCCAACAAATGCGACATTTATCTAAGTATGATGCTAACACTAGCTGTGTGTTAATGTACCATAGCCTTTACATTTTAACAGTACTTGAGCTGTATCAGACCCAAATTCTCATAAACTAATTCTTTGTGTCGTGTTTGTTAGACTTTTATGTCAAATATTGACAGTCATCATGGAAAACTAGTTTTTATTTTTGTTTTTTTTAATTCTGAAAAAAGTTTAGATTGTATTTAAGTGACGTGAACATCACAAAAACGATATATATCTTTCTTTTTTAAGGTTTTTAAGTTGTGTGGTCACTGTATCTAAATTCTAACCCTAAATACAATCAAATAAGGTGTTAAAACTTGTGTAACAGTGTAAAAATATTATATGTTACAATATTATATACAACTTTATAGATTTGGAGGAGCGTTGGATGAGGATATCTACTTATTGTATTTATTACTGTATAGAGATTAAGATGCTCACATTATAAAGATGATTTTTTTTTTTAAGTCTATGACTAATTAATCACCTCTGTGTCTTGACGCAAAGATTAGTCACATAATCTTAGAAGTTATTTATGAATAAGAGTAGATTTGTTAAAAAAATTTAAACGTTTATTGTGAAATACTTGTGTAGCATGAGACAAAGCTTATTCTGATTGATGTCTTCATTGTACTCTGACAGAGGCAGCGCGGAGTCTCCAGGTTCACGTAATCTTACCAAAATGGTTGTGTTTTGTTTTTGTTTCTGTAAAGTCAAATAAACCTTTTATCTGCATTGACGATGTCTGGAGATGGAGTTTTTTTCCCCCCTCTCTCTCTACAGTCAGACAGATAAAGATAAGACATCAGGGTTTGGGGGCGTGTTCTGCTAAAGCCCTGAAAGTCAAGACAGTTTAGAAAACGGTGTCATTCATAAAGCAGCTTCACAGTGCAAAGGACACCCAGAAGAAACAACTGTTGGGATCATATTTTTCGAGGAGGTTGGGAAGAACAAAAGGTAACCTATTTACCCATGATTCATTCTGATAAAATGAGTGTTTTTGGAGTGAAAGTGATGCGTAATACGCGCGTAAAAGCTGTGCGTAAAATTCCTGTAATTGCCTTTCAGCTTCAGTGATGAGGACATCTTCAGTGCTGACCTCTGCTTTAGTTTTGGCGCTGCTCTTCACCTCCCTAAGAACCGCAGGTGCTGTAACTTTTCAAGGATCGTTACCGCATCCTAACAAATACAACCCCAACGAGTCGGAGCGATGCCAACAACCTCCCATCACAGGACTGCTCTCGCGGGGGACCGGACCCGTAACCACAACCGACGAGGTCCTGGAGTCCAGTCAGGAGGCTCTGCACGTCACGGAGCGCCGGTACCTGAGGCTGGACTGGTGTAAGACGCAGCCGCTGAAGCAGACCATCAGCGAGGAGGGATGTCTGAGCCGCACCATCATCAACCGCTTCTGCTACGGCCAGTGCAACTCCTTCTTCATCCCGCGTCACGTTTACCAGGACGGCAGCGCTTTCCAGTCGTGCTCTGCCTGCAAACCCAAAACCTTCAGCACCGTCACTTACACTCTGTACTGCCCTGGACAAACCCCCAGCACGAGGAAGAAAAGGGTCCAGCGCGTAAAACAGTGCCGCTGTACAACTATTGACATGGATTAGACAAGAGGGACCATCATTTTCATCGGATTTCGGATGTAAAATCAGCTTTCTGGAGATAATAATCTGGAACTGTGTGTTGCTTTAAGGAAAAATAAGTAAAGTGTGACTTGGAGGGTAAGGGACGTACCCCAGTCTGCAAAAATATTTCACCTTTTTAGTTATATGGAGCCAGAATCAGCAATTTTGTGCATTTAACCCTTAAAGACCCAAACGCTATTCTTCCTTTCTCTGAGCTTTTATGAATATCTACAGGATTAGTAAATTCAGTGTTGAAAAATACCTGATTTTCACTGACAGAAAAACCCAATATACAGAAGACAACGTCACAATAAATGGTGATAAAGCACTTAAGGAGGGTTAAATATAGAGAAACATTCATTTTGGAAGTGACACATACATCCCAGTGGGTCCTTATGGGTTAAAGATGATGGAAATGCCATGTTCTTGCCCAATCAGTCAAAAGTCATTTTCTATTGATGAAAGTTGGTTTAAGTTTGTGTTGAGCTGTTGTGTAACTTTTGTAAATTCCAATATACAGTCCAGTTTGTGCAGGGCTTTTCCAGACTTGTATGAGAACCAGTATGGAGTCATCTCAAAGGACCTGGTTGTGTAGTTTCCACTGTGTGGGATGTGAACCGAAGGCTTTCATGATTTAAAAAAAAAAAAAAAAAAAGTTCTTTACAACTTGCACTGCTACTTAAATACATTTCATTTTACAACAGCATGTAATTTATGTATCATATATTGTAACGTCATTTGTGAATAAACAGTTTGAATCATATTTTCATTCTGATCACTGATTTTATTTGTGCATAAATATTATAAAAGATTGGTTTATACACGTCACAATCAGTTCAGAATTATAAGAAGTTAAGAGAATTTATACACAGCTGAAGCAGATATCAAAATATTTCACGTAATATGTTTTGGATTCAAAGTACGAAGCAAATGATCTGATATCGAGTGAAATACGAAGCGTGACTGACTCGGAACGTTTGATCTTAAATGTTCACTTGGGTCATTGTTCGGATCCAGCCAGTTGGAGATGGACAGCTGGGACTTGATCCTGATGTTCCAGGGTTCGATAGCTCCGGAGGGTTTAAATTGAAGACAAGCTGGCTTCCTTTTGACGCAGCCGCTCTTTCTGTTCAGAGAAAACAATGGGATTTGTAGTCGGTGTGTTATACAAGGTCATTCTCTGGTGCCGACGTGCCGGATGTATTGAAACATTTGACACTGACGACATTCCACTGTTGACCGGTGAGAACGTTTCTGAATGTGCACGTAGATCGGTTTGAATTTCACCGAGATACATCCAGTGTCAGAACCCCTCTGTAGTTGTTCTCATGATCTTACCAGGCTGTTTGGGTTGATCTTTCTGGTTTCCACCTTCTTTTCTGATGTGAGCCTTTTCACTGATAACTGAGCCTCTTTCAGCCTTCAGAAACAAAAAAGTCCAGGTTAACTGTGGCAGAATTTAGCGAATGCGGTGACAGTTTATAATATCAGTGCTTCAACTGGACCACAGGTGTCAAACATACGGCCCACGGACTAAAAACGGCACGCCAGAGGGTCCAATCTGGCCCATGGGATGAATTTTTGAAACCTTCTTAAAATAATCGCCTTGGATTTTTTTTAGGAAACACAAAAAAACTGAACCATTTGTTGAATACATGATATTTACTACCAATTTTAATCAAAGCAGTCATAACAACAGATGCTTATTGACCTACAAACAACAAGGTCAGTCAAACATGGAACATGAGAGAATGAAATGACAGGCAATTTTTTTAAGAGGGTGACGAAATGCAAAAATGACACTGAAGATATTAACAATTAAAGATTTTAAAATATCATAATAACCTAGAAATAATGACAACTTCAAATTTTTCTCTTGGTTTCAGTGTAAAAAAGTAGAATTGCATGAAAATTTCACAAAAAATGTGAATACACTGAACACACAGTGACTTAATAACAATAACAACTCACAATGTTCTGCCTATTAATACATCTTGGTGTATTTGTAGATCCATTGTGAGCTGGAAGTTGTAATGCATATGTGTAAATGATCAAATGAGGCGTAATATTGTTAAAATTGAACTTTCTTTTCTTACGACATTTCAGGTTGTTCATATTATTCAGATTTTTAAAGAAACTTTGTAAATGTAAACATTCTCATGATGGGATTTGACATTTTTCATTGTTATTATTCTACTGGTTCGGTCCACTTGACATCACATTGGGCCCCGATCTAAAATAAGGTTGGCGGCCCTGAACGAGATGATTGTTCCTATTTGACTGAAAAATTAGTGTTCAGAAAAAATAATGGTGTGATCATGATACTGATGCTACTTCAAGTCAACATCACAGAAAAGACAGAATCACAGGAACCACATGCCCCGTTACGACCACAGAAAACACCGTGCACATATTCCATCCGGCTTAACCTTTGATTTTAGAACTGAACAGTGAACAAAACAGTCTCACCGTATTTAATGATGAAACCTCTTTTTCAAGTTTGATGACAACGGTGTGTATTCCCCAGAGGTGGGAAGTAACTAAGTATAAGTAGTTTGTTACTGTACTTGAGTAGATTTTTTAGGTTTCTGTACTTTACTTGAGTGTTTATTTTTCTGGTAACTTTTTACTTTTGCTCCCTACATTTTAGCATAAATATCTATATTTTATACTCCTTACATACAGAATAGGCTCGTTACTTTTTCAAACTAAACGGATGTGACAGTTCGTAAAATATGTTGCTTCAGAGGGAACATCAGTGGAGAAGGGAAGGAAGACAGGCGCTGACCAGGGTCAGTACCAGAGTCCTGCACTGGGTCAGTACCAGAGTCCTACACGGGTCAGTATCAGAGTCCTACACGGGTCAGTACCGGAGTCCTGCATGGGTCAGTACCGGAGTCCTGTACGGGTCAGTACCAGAGTCCTGTACGGGGTCAGTACCAGAGTCCTGCACTGGGTCAGTAACAGAGTCCTACACGGGTCAGTATCAGAGTCCTGCACTGGGTCAGTACCAGAGTCCTGTACGGGGTCAGTACCAGAGTCCTACACGGGTCAGTACCAGAGTCCTGCATGGGTCAGTACCAGAGTCCTGTACGGGGTCAGTATCAGAGTCCTACATGGGTCAGTACCAGAGTCCTGCACAGGGTTAGTACCCGAGTCCTACACGGGTCAGTACCAGAGTCATGCATGGGTCAGTACCAGAGTCATGCACAGGGTCAGTACCCGAGTCCTACACAGTGTCAGTACCAGAGTCCTGCATGGGTCAGTACCAGAATCCTGCATGGGTCAGTACCAGAGTCCTGTACGGGGTCAGTATCAGAGTCCTACATGGGTCAGTACCAGAGTCCTGTACGGGGTCAGTATCAGAGTCCTACATGGGTCAGTACCAGAGTCATGCACAGGGTCAGAACCCGAGTCCTACACAGTGTAAGTACCAGAGTTTTGTACATGGGTCAGTACCAGAGTCCTGTACGGGGTCAGTATCAGAGTCCTACATGGGTCAGTACCAGAGTCATGCACAGGGTCAGAACCAGAGTCCTGCACAGGTCCACTTATTCCAAACCTTTCCGTCTGTCCCCACACAGCTGAGTAGCACTACCTGACCTGTGGTTAAACACATTATCTACACAGTAACTCATTTTTAAGGGCTTTATTTCTGGTAAAAAACACAGGCCATCAGTAAATCTCTAGTATGTGCTGCTCAGTGATGTCTTTAACCAGATATAAACAGAGGTGAAGCTCACTACAAAATAAAACAAACCGGCTGTGGATCAACCACAGATTGTCATTAAAGGTCCTGCAAATTAGTTTCATCATTTTTAACTTCTGTGATTTTGCCTGTTTAAATAAATACTGTTTCATTCATGGCAAAAAATGCAGTTTTACTTTTTACTTTTGTACTTCATTACAATTGAGAGGTTGCACTTTTTTTTTTTTTACTTTTATTCAAGCAAAGGAGTTGAATCAGTGCTTCTACTTTTATGAGTATTTTTTCACACAAGTAACTGTACTTCTACTTAAGTACAGAGTGTGAGTACTTTTGCCACCTCTGGTATTCACTGTATCCATCACCTTAAATAAAAAATCTAATTTGAAGTTGTCTGTGGTGGTTCAGTCACTGAATACTGGAACTGGAACATTTGTCCATTTCACATACAGCAGTAATGTAGGTGTCAGATACCTCTCTTTGGAGATGTTTTTGTTCTCTCTCTTCCACCTTGCTTTGAAGTCAGCGCAAAACTCAAACCAGAGCATGAAGAAGTGGCTAGCGGTCACCTCCTTCTCTCCTGTTTTAGGTTTCGCACCAAAGTACAGAACTGAATCCTGAAAACTGAGCACAGAGAACAGTCATGGACGAGATAGAAATCTAAACTTACTGAGTGTTGATACTGGGTTTAGTTTTGTTCATAAGGGTTAAAGCAGGAAATGATTCTGGATGTTGAAAAATATTGCTATGTCAGCCTTTTTTGTTGAAGTTCAGACAAAGGCTGCTACATTGCACATAAAAAGTAGAGGATGACTCAATTTCCCAACCTTTTTTGTACCGCCATCAGCTGATAGGAGACCTCGGCATGCTCTTTCCTTGCTGTGCAAACAAAAAGCAGACAGTTCAGTGGCAGTCAGCCAGTGGAAAAAGACAAGATTATAATTTAGAGTCATAATTCTTACATAAATACTCATAGAGCCACAATAAGAACGTCCTGTATGATGCTGAGCTTGACAAATGGAGGCAGACAACCATTTGGTCTCTACAAAACAGCAATTACGCACAAAGGGGTCCATTCTTACTGCTGCTTTGTAATTGCGTCGCCATTATTATTAAATAACTCATAAACCACTACCTGTCTCTGATTCGTCTCTACGTCTGACTGTTTGTGAAGCAAAAATCGAAATATTCAGAGCGGAGAAGCGTTGTTTTCTTTTGCGGTAGCCTTAACAACTACAATGACAAGATAAAGCCAAGTTCGCATTTAATATGACAGATAAAAGCAGCGGGAAAGTGTGTTTGATGGCAATACTGTCAGCAGAAGATTTATATATTATAGGAAAAGAGGAGGCACTATATTAAATAATAACAATACATGTCTGAATAGAGCAATTTCATTCTTTTCTTTGTCGCTCACATGTAATCATTTACAGAAAAGGAAAGGAACAGCCTCTCTAGGGATGAATATTTTTGCCTGTGAGTCTCTGAGTCACTGCCAAATCTGTCTGATCCCTATCTGAACGTCTCGCCGTCACTCCGAGCCCATCCTATCAGACTCTCACACAAAGATACTGAGGGAACTCTGAGAAAACTGAACAAGAACAGAGGTATTCGGGCCAGTAACAAAGCAAAGTGTACATCTGTCTGACTGCTTAGAGAGAATTAAGAAGAGAAAGTGTAGAAAAAACAGCAGCTGAAGTTTAACGGCTTGGCGAGGACTGCAGATTTCTACCTGAAATTGTATGAGTATGTAATCGAAAAGACATCCTTTATTACCTTTGCCAAAGAGGTTATGTTTTAGCCAGGGTTTATGGGTTTGTTTGTTTGTTTGTTAGCAACATAACTCAAAAAGTTATAGACGGATGTTGATGAAATTTTCAGGATATGTCCGCTCTGGATCAAGGAAGAGATGATTAAATGGATGATTGGAGGCAATCTGGATCACTGTGAGGATCCAGGAATTTTTTAAAGGATTTTTTATCATCGCGAGATAGGGCATGGTGGCACAGAGTTGCATATGAGGTCATTCAGCGCCATGTAGTGGAGGAAAGTACAAACACTAGCTTAAAACCAGAGCGGACATATCCTGAAAAATTTAATCAAAATACGTCCATAACTTTTTGAGTTATGTTGCTAACAAACTAACAAACAAATAAATAAATAAACAAACAAACAAACTTGGCGGAGGTCTGTGCTCTCCGAGTGCTTTTCTAGTTTAACCAGGTGAAAAACCTGAGCATGAGAGCAGTAAAGACACAACAAACCGACACTTTCCACACATTACAGATAAATAAAATACAATATCTATTCATACACAATAAAAGATCAACATTTATTAAGTGAGAGTTCAAGAATAATTTAAGTGTAAAATTCTAAAAGTGATTTCATTGCCCTGTTGTATTATTTTCCTGGGCCTTTAATCATAGACTTAAATTTCCCCAAAGTATCGAGTTTGGACAGTTTCAGGTCATTCTGTGAAGAAAGACCAGTTAATCAAAAACCTTCCGTTATCTGACTCTAGGATCCACCATTTGTACAGTAGGATGTTCTGATCTTGCGTTTGGGTTTTACACATGTACGTACAGAGATAAGATGGAAACAGTCCAAGGAGCTTCAGATCATTCAGTATTGTGGTCCATTGTGGTCCGCATAATTAGCATTTTTAAATTCTGTCCATGTTGAACAGATGGAAACTGTAAGGTCGCCTCTGTCTGTTTAAGGTTAAGACACATTTTCTAAAAGTACGCAGGCTGTTATTTCTCTTTATCCAATCTCTCTCAGTGAAAAACAACACATTAAAGTCGTTCTACTGAGGCTGTAGACCTTTTTTGGAAATGCACCTCTGGCCGCGTAAATATGGCAGACAGGACATACAATACAACATCTGGCACACAAATAAAACGGATTCAAATACATGTGAAAACAGACACGATACTAAGTGCACCTACTCACCACTGAGAACAAATGCCTCCATCTTATCCTTAAATGGCTGCAGGTGTTCCTCAGGAGAGTAAGAGCAAACCTCCTGTACATCTTTCTCGCATCCTGAAAAAAAACAACCCCAGAATGATGCACAAGATCAATTTTTGTTTGAATATATGGGCTGTTAAAACATCCATGCATATTTCAAAGTGTTGCCTAAAATGTTCTGCTTTTTTATGCACACTCGACCTGCAGTTACCAAACATGCACATCGTGTATTTGGGGGTGTGGTCCATACACAACATCATTTACGCTAGCGCAAAGACAAAACTAAGACTTAACATGCTTTCAACATCTGATTCCTGACTTCTATGCCTCTCTTATTCAGCAGATCTTACACATGAAATTTTCACAACTTCGAGCCTGTATCTACTGGACCCCCTCCTATGCTCGATGGAACCCCCCCACAAATGCTGGGCCCCGTGAATATGTCATGTTTACCCCCCATTATTGGTGCCCCAGATGTAGTGTATGACATATATGAAGATAGATAGATAGATAGATAGATAGATAGATAGATAGATAGATAGATAGATAGATAGATAGATAGATAGAT
>JAQQZY010000017.1:10220320-10230746 GCA_030068375.1 Ostorhinchus rueppellii | reverse complement strand
ACGAAAAAGGGATGCGTTTGGGTGATCTCGCAAAATTTTGGGGGGCTTGGAACGGATTAGGGCATTTACATGGAAAATGCGTCTCTACTAACGAAATTATCTACTTACGAAACTACTTCCGGAATGGATTAATTTCATAAGTAGAGGTACCGCTGTATAAAAAAAATACAAGAAAAGCAAATGTAAAGGGAAAAGAACACATTTTACAACATTACAACAAAAGCGCTGCTCCAGACCCCTGTCCACATCCACCCTTTGAACATCATTCCTTACATTAGTACCATTACCTCCTGGTACCTAACAAAGCAGGTCCACTCACTGTTCCTGCACAGGTGGACCTTACAGACCCTGGAGACCACACTGGACCTGAGGTTGTTGACTCGCTGTCCTTACTGGAACTGTTGCTGTCACTGACTTGTAATGTGTGTGGAAATGACCAAAAATAGTCACTTGCCTTTTAAAGGATTAAGTGATTTGTCACCATTTATAGTAATATCTTCTGTATTTTGTGTTTTTTCAGTGAAAATCTGGTATTTTCTGACGCAATTCACTGATATTGTAGAGATTCATAAAAACTTGGATGACAGTTGTGAATTATATCAGAAATGGACAAACTTGAAGAAAGTGTTTTTTTTTAAAATAAATATATCAATAAATGAACCAAAAACAAGCATCTCCATCCACTGTCATTGATCCAACTCGATGGGTTTTACTGGTGAATCATTGTTATAGAACAGGGGTCACCAATCCTGGTCCTCGAGGGCCGGCATCCTGCAGGTTTTAGATATTTCCCTCTTCCAACACACCTGACAGTCATTATCAGGCTTCTGCAGAGCTTGATGACAGGCTGATCATTTGAATCAGGTGTGTTGGATGAAGGATACATCTAAAACATGCAGGATACCGGCCCTCGAGGACCAGGATTGGTGATCCCTGGTCTACAACCACTGTCATCTGTCAAATTATTTGGGTTTTATTGGTCAATCAGTATTGTGGAAGATGATGATGGTGTTTCCATTTTACTATCAAATCTCTGTCCAAATCAGTTGTATCTGATGGTGATGAACAGCTGAGAGCCTGGATTTTATTTGAATTATTTTCCTGTATTAATAGGATTAGGGGTTCAGAAGATGTTAAATATTTTAGATCAGTAGATGCTTTTGCTCGCCAGTGGCTGTGAACATCTTTGAAGGTTAACTCTTTAAAGGACCACAAGAGAAAATGTATACTCTTACACTTAAATGTGCCCTTTCCAAGTGATATTTCTTATATACTGTCAACAATTGCTCCTAATTACTGAGTTTTCAGCTCTAGACTTACTTGTTTTCCTGGACCTGGATTCTGCTCCAGTAAAGAGGTTTCATGGGTCGAGAAGGCTCCACAGCTGGTTTCCTGGGGGGTTTGTCCATTATGAGGGCTCCACCTGGAGGAGGGGGAGGTGGTGGAGGAGCTAAGCCTGGCATGAATGGAGGAGGAGGTGGTGGAGGTGGAGGTGGGAGAGAGACATTGTTTGGCGCTGGTAGAGGTGGTGGAGGAGGGGGCAGAGGGTCTGTTTTGGTTGTGGACTGAGAAGGAGCAAATGGATGTGATGGAGGACCAGGAGGAGAATATGAGGGAGGTTCGGGCAGGGATGAGTCACCTCTCTGACCAGCCAGGCTGAGGCTGATGGAGGTCAGGTCTAACTTTTTTGGAGTCCCCCTCTGCTGCTGAGGGATTGTGTTGACTGTTCCCTGTTGGTCCTCAAGGGGCTTAACAAATGTCTCCCGGTCTGTCTGGATGCAGACGGTACGGAAGGATTTGTGTACAAATTCGTCTCCTGTAGATACAGCGACATCACAGACTTCTCCACGAGATCGTGTCCCAGCCTGAGAGAGCTGGGCCTCCAGCTCAGCAATGATGGACTCCAGATGGGCGACATTCTCCTCGTTCTCCTCCTTTAGTCTGGACAGTTCCTGACCGTAGTCCTCCTACAAGTAAAGTGAGTAAGACCAACCTTCAGTTTACAGCTTAATAAAAGGAGACAGCTATCACTTTAGAATAAGTTTGGCTTTCACTCAAATACTGTATTTACAACAAAATTAACGTACAATACTTTTTTTCTGTTTTTTGCGACGTCACTTCTACTCCACAACGTCTTACAGGTGAATATTGTATTATTTTACTCCATTAAATGCCCTTCCTGCCCAGTGAAAATTGCATATCATTAAATGTTTACGATAAACTGAAGGTACAAAAAAAAAAAACCCCTCTTGGATTCACTAGAAAAAAATGCATCGTCACCAAACTGAAAATAAACCAGTTTTCCAGAGCTTGTGAAAAGAAAGATGTTTCTCACAAAATAGCTAGGTGACAAACATATAATGCTCTGTTGAATATGACACATTGCTGCAGACTGAACTACCAGCTGTACATTAAGTCGATCAAATCAGCTGAACCTTAAACATGTGCAGATATAAAATGAGTTAAATAAACAGCCTGGACAAAAAAATTTAACTGCAGTAACTCCTGTAAGTACTGCAGTGATTAATAATGTTTCAGTTGTAGCAGGTTATTTAACACTAACTGATGCTGTAAGTAGCCACTCATGTCTCTAATATCAAAAAGACTGGACAATGACAGGACTGATCATGAGCATCAGGTTTGTGACAAGACTGGTTCAGGAAGAATGAGACCATTAGCTACCATACAGTTGCGGAAAAAAATATTAGACCATCAAAAGTCACCAAAAACAATGGTTATGCAATTAAGTACTAACTCCTGTGTGTATCATGTGACTAAAACAGACAGAAAAGAAAACATGGAATGCGTAAAAATACTGTTTTTTCTGTAGATACTGTAGATCATAGATGCTGATGGAAGAACTGAAGTGATTTTGGTTATTATCAAGATAAACATGGAAAATGGCTACGTACATATCAGTTCTGAAATTAAACTCTTATGAGTTATTTTTGTTGTTATCATTACATTTGTCCAAACAAATGTACCTTTATTTGCACCAGGCATTAAAATGAACAAGAAATTGAAGAAAACAAGGGGTGGTCCAGACTCTAATTTGCGATGTGATGAAGAGTTGATGCAGCGGCCCAATTCTCCATCATCAGTAATCAAAAATTGAACGCAACTATGGATGGAAAAATATTATGAATGTTATTGTGGCACTACATTAGCATTATGTGGCAAAAAAGATGTAGTGAATGTCTCCTGTAATAAAAACCAAAGGTGGCACAGTAAAATATTACATGGGCGACTTTTTTTTGGCCAGGCAGTGCCTAATGGTGAGATATGAAAGACACAAACTACAGCTACACAGAAAATAAAACTCGTTGGAAAGTTATTTTCCCACACTACCACCTCAGGTATAAACCTTTTCCATCCTCAGGCTATCTTTTTTCCTAAAGTTAACAAACTTGTCAGGTCTGTATGTGCTTCACCTGTAACTTCTCCAGCTCCTCTTTGCATTCTCTTTTAAGTTGCAGAAGTGCTGCCTGGTGTTCTGACAGGAAATAAAGCAGAGGGAAGAAACAAACTGTGAGTAAGAGCATAACGATAGCTTTGTGTTCTTGTACCACAACAGATGTTTATTATTCCAAACAATTGTGCCCAGGAGTGATTTTCTTTTATAGTAGTGGGGGTGATGGGGATGTGGTCTGCCACTGACAAGCAAATTACTACAGCAGTGAGACACTAGAGAACTGAAGATAATTTTATATTGTGAACCAAATTCATTCTTTGTAGTATTTCTATTCTAAACTCTTAACAGCAGGGGGCGGTTATGTACCAAAACACACTTACAACAATCAAAACCACCAATGAACAAGAGCGCCCAGTGAGTGCAAACCTCCGCCAAGGTTATGACGTCATAACGTCAAAACCACTATCCAGATCATGACCAAAAGTTAATGGGAACATCCTTGGGTGATTCTCTATCACTGGTGAAAATTTCAAGAAAATCTGTCCAGTTGTTTTTTTGTAAAGACACACAGACAAACAAACAAATAAACGCCGGCAAAAACATAACCTCCTTGGCGGAGGTAATAACCACTATGTATCCGTGTCACTCACTGAATAAGGTATAGAAGTCATTGTTTACATACATCAGTATTATAATATCATCAAGTTTTCCTCCACAAGCTAAAAGTCATAGTCAGTTATGTAGACAGTAGGTCCAAATAACACGGTGTTTTTTGATCTTTATGCACTACAACAGCTGATAGTTTACATTATAGGTCTGTTAGCTTAGCTACAGTAAAGCCACAAATCACCTCTGTTTTCTTCACAATTTATGTTGTTAATAGCTGCACTAAAAATCTGTTTGGAATCGCCCAAATTAAGTCAGAACTGTCACAATTTAGTCTGAACCAGCGATCAACAAACAGCCAACTTGGCATCAATCTCCATTCTTTTCATTGAGAGCTGTCCAGTGGTGAAAACAATAGTGCTTCTAGTATTTAGCAGTTTGTCACTTTATTTGACTCTAAAAGTTGCCTCTTAGTGGTTCTCATTTCATCTTGTCTCTTTCTGGCACTTTGGTTAAATACCCATTTGCGTTAATTTACCTCATCACAAGAGACTGACAGAGTGACGCACTCATTACTTCCTCTAGTGGCCACAGTGTGAATATATACAGTTCATATCTCTACTGTCCAATACATGAGCATCTTCAGCAGAACTTCATACAGCAGCCCTTCATTCTGAACATTGTCATGATAATTTTTGTAATTTTGTAATACTTAAAAGCTGAAATACTACATATAGCCCCTTTAATTGTCCAGTGGGGCTGATGGGTGTATATACAGAGGGATGCACTTGCTTAAAAATGAAACAAAAGTTTACCAGATGATGGCAGTAGAGTCTCAAATAAAAGAAAAACATACACACATGGACACATGCATACCATAACTGTCATCTCAAACACTGAGTGAACTTACTGACCAATCAGCTGGAAAGTGTGTTTACTGTCTAAAGGAAGGTGTGTACCCATGGTGCACAGCTTTATCCCTGCCCAAACAATGTTTTATCCCACTTAAATCCTTCTCAACTGAGGTACACATTTGTTAAGTCAAGCCGGAATTTTTTTTTTCTTCCTTGAATTACCCGAAAAGCCAAACTCAGATGCACGGACAAAAATAAAAGTAAATAATTAAATAGTCTGTTTGAGCATTTTCCTTTATTTTATTGCCTTTGTTTTATCATTTTCTTGTCAAATAGATATAGTTCTGCTCATCTGGGCACAGAGTTCTTTGCTATCTACAACTGTAACATTTATTATCAAGATGACCCTTAAGAATAAATAACCTTTTCTTGAAGAAGTTTGTCATTTGGCATTTGACCACAGAACTCAATCTCCCATGAACCCCCTGTGAGCAACCTGAATCCCTTCACATTCAGCAGATGGAGAGTAGTTAACTTACTGTAGACACACACAGGGTGGAGTTGTGTTTATTTTAGCTGTAGAGCCTGATATTATATCCAGCACATGATACTATAGTGCAAATACTCCTACACTCTGTCATGTGTCAACATGTGTCACAAATATTTATAACGTGGTGAAAGTGCTATATCTATGTCCTTTTACTGTCATTATTTTTAGATTTTCAGTGTAAGTGTTAATGTTTTTACCTGCTTCTGTGTACTTGAGTCCAACTTTTTCCTCTTTCAGCGGCGGCCACACAGCTTGTAGACGACCAGGAGTTCGCTCCTCTCCCTCACCTGGAGTGGACGTTTCTGACTAAATTGGGGGAAAAAAGAAAGAGGATAAATGTTTAACTTTAAAAGTATAACATATGATCTGTAGAAGTCTAATAGTGACTGGCATGAAGCAATTATTTTATTTATTTTTTTTTTAAACTGATGATTTGATTAAAAAGAATGACTGGAGTTAGTATAATTTGTCCCTGTTATCGATTCTCAATCAAAACACGACTAAAAGATGTGAAAAACATGATAGGCAAAGACATTTTGAAGTAGCAAGGGATTGTAGGAGTTGTTTCCACTACCATTGTCATTGTAAATCGTTCTGACGTAGAAATCCTGTTCATAGATGACGTAATGTATCAAAGCTGGATTCATATTATGTTTTGTGCCGTACATTTCTTTTATATAGTTTCGCTAATTAACATGTGGCATTAAACCTATTAATCATATAGTGACACAGAAGTGATTGATGAGATTTTGAGCATGATTGCAAGCATTTGATATTTGATATAAGGATTTTACACGAGATATTTTAAAGAGAAAACTGGATTTTATAGCATTAAACTAACCACTAAGGTCATACTTTGCCATCAGGTGGGTCTTTCTTCTCTGGTGTCTTATTGGAGGTTCTCTCAAAAATCGCCCTTAGTACATCCTTGTCATTTCTGATCTTCTTCCTCATTGCCTCCAGGTCTATCTTCTCTGCTGGGTCTTTCTTTAAAGGCTTTGGGGTGAAAAAAGCCTTAAAAGCATCAAAAGCTGCCTCTGCACTTGAAACAGGAGGTTTGGTTGGCTCTAAAGTGCCTCTATCCTCCTCAGGTCGGCTCTGAGTATCTTGACTATCTTCATTTTCATGCTTCTCTCTGGTCTCCTCATCTTCCTCTGATATACCACTACTCTCCATCTTCTCTTTCTCATCTTCTCTCTTTTCCCGGTTTAGAAACTGAGAGATTTGATTCAGGAAGTTCCCCTGAGTCTTAGCCTCTTCCTGCTTGTCAGGGAAAAGGCTTCTCTTTGTTCCCCGAGACAGTGGTCTAATCTGGGCTACGGTGTCATGCTCAGGCCCCGTCACCCCTTTTCTTAGGACCCTGAGACCGCTGAAGAGGGCAGGAAGCTGGATTGGCTTTTCTGTGGGGGAACCTGGGGAGAAGGTGGCTCTTGTTAAGGTAGATCCAGGTGGAGGACAACTGGTTAGAGCTGCAGTTGACATGGAGAAATTTGGAGATGGATATTCATGGAGCTGGAATGCGTGAACTGGGCGTATGTCTACATCCTCCACATCTTTCCTCTCCTCCTCAGCCTCCTTTTTCAAACCTATTTGCTCTTTTGCATGTTCCAGCATTGATTCTGACTCCTCTTCTGTTGTTACTACATCTGAAAACCCACTTTCTGCAGATTCCTCAGGGTCAAAACATGCATCTTCAGTAGAAATACCAGACAATTCAATATCATTTAAAAGACGGGGGACAGAATCCTCCTGGGGATCTGCAACTTGGACATTTTCATATAAGTCAATTGCTTCCTCAGCCTGCATGAAATTAATCGGTGCAATGCAATCCCAAGCTGTGTCTATTGAAATGTGTTGACATGTCAGCTGTAATGAGTCTATGTGACAACGCTCTTCAATACAACAGTGAACTTGCTCATTTGCTGCCAAATCCTGCTCTTCATCATTGTCTTCCTCAATGTTCACAGTCATACTTTGCTTAAAATATATTTCACCAACTTCCTGCTCTGACTGGTTAAAGCGATTCATCTCCTCATCTGTTTTGTGTGAGTTTTTTCCTGCTTCCGTCATAATTCCATTCACTATTGAGTCCTCTTCTCCAACAGGTAGTATAACGAGCGATGAGGAGTCTCTACAAAACTCCAGAGTGTCCATATTTTTCTTCAGGTCGCTCAGGTCAGAGTGTTCCTGCATGATGTCCCCATTAAGTTCCTCAGAAAAGACTTGGAAAAATGTAAGACTGGCTTTTTCCTGCTCCATTTCTTAAATGTCAGAAGAAATATATGGTAACACAAAGGTCAAGCTCTTGCCACAAGGTTTATAGTTGATAATTCTCATATCTTGTAGAAAAAAATCCAAGAAACTGCTTTTCAGTATTTTTATGTCATGCATTTCTTCAGTTTCATGCAACTTATGAGTCAATTACAAGTCTCATCCATTAAGTCATATCATCACTTATGAAAATACAACCTGTTTGCGATCCAGTTTGTTGCAAAGAAATAGATTTATCCTTTCTCTGTGCAGCAGTTTCTTCATGTCTTACCAGACTAAAAGCCTAAAAGTAGAAGCAGTCGTTAGTCACTCAGAACACCCAATGACAGAGGAGAAATCCAAAGAGTAATGGAAAAGTGGAGGTTTCCAAGCCGGGCTCCATGCCCTGTTGGCTGGAGTGACTCAGCACAGCTCAACCACAGTTACCACAGAGCTGAATCCAGGTTTTAGGCGTCCAGATTTGCTTTTTACTCCCTCTGGTTCTTCTGAAGCTGATGTTCATTGTGCATCTCATATCATCCTACAGATCATCACGGTGTGACTTGAGGCTTTTCCTCAGCGATTGCAACACCCTGACAGATCCGTGAGGTGTGCCACAAAGGACGCCACTCAGAAACGAACAGATGGAAGGACACCACACCCACAGCTGAAAGACGGTAAATAGAACCGTCAGGGATCACTTGCTCAACACTTGGTCCATGAGAAGGAAGTCTCTCAGCTTCTCTTCAGGTACTGAGTACAATCCAGCTAATCTGAACGTCTTAGTGGTTGTAACCCCACCTCCTGTGTACTGTTAAGCAGTTCACTTTAAATCTAACATATAGCACTGATAAACAGATGAGGTCTGTTACATTAATGACAGAAAACATTAACCTCCTCAGACCTAGAAAAGTAAAAGTTTTGACTTTTTTTTTTTTTTTTACATTAAATAATCATGCATCCATGAGTGAGGACGTAGAGCGGGTTGTCCAATACTCAAAGGGTTGGCAGTTCAAATCCTGCTCTGTCGTAGTCTGTCTGTTGTGTCCTTGGGCAAGACACTTTACCCACCTTGCCTGCAGTGTCACTCACATTGGTGTATGAATGTTCGGTGGTGTTCAGAGGGGCCGTTTAGTGCAAATTGGCCTTAGAAATGTAATCTATTACTATTATTATCTTAATTGGAAACGGCATGCAAATTTTTTTTTCAGATATGCATTTTTATGTATTTATTTATTTTTATGGAATGCCTTTGCATTTTTTTTTTAAATAAAGCTGTACAGAGGACAAAAATGCATTGCTGGGTCTCAATAAGTTAACATAAATGGATTATGGGCTAATTTGTGCCAAATCAAACAAATTAGAAAATTAAATGAAGTTCAGAAAGTAAAATATTTTTTTTGGAAACTGAAATTTTACTTAATAGTTACATTAATACACTCTTGCTCATAAAGTTGGAATAAAATATTTTCCCTTTTCTCATGAAATGATAGTGAATGTGATTTATTCTTGATACACTCAGTATGTAATCATTGCACCGGGTCAAAAGTGATTACTGATGTGTATAACAAGGAATAAAATAAAATGAGGAATGTGTTTCAAAACAAAATTATTCCAACTTTATGGTAATCGGTGTAGAGTAGTCCAACAATGACTGTTAAGCCAAGGTAATTAAAAATGTTGGGCATTAATGCATACAAGGCCTGAGGATTAGACTGAGGGAAAACATTTCAGGATCTGCAATGTTTCTGGATCTCCTCCAAAATTTAATGGGTTCCTTCACGGCCGATGCACATTATGCTGGTTTTATGGAATTGAGTGCATTAGTTCTTGCATAAAACCTCCGCGTAGACAAACTAAGAAACAGCATTAGAATCATAACCTGTTTGGCTAAGGTACAAGTTTATTATTTGCACACAAAATGAAGAAAAGTATCAGGAGGGGATGTTTTCTCTAACTCTAAAATTCCTCCTTCGCTGCTCATGTTTGTTGATTCTTCACTCTCTGGTTCCACCTTTGTTTGTTTTCATGTAATGTTATCGCAGCCAGCAGGTAAGTGGCTGATCGTATTATACCGATAACATTTTATACTCTATGTCATGACACTGAGACTTGTTTTACTCTCTGTTTCTGATCATGGAGAAACTGGCTACACGTAATCTGAATACTAATAGTGCTTTTTTATTCTCACTGAGGGACATTGTGGCCTTTATGCAAGGTGTGTTTATGTAACAGGAATGCATCCAGATAATCCTGTGAAATAGCATTAAAATCTGAGCACATACTGCAACTTCTGGACAAACGCTCTGGCCTGTTTCCAGCATTGGGTCTCTGAAGTACAGAAGGTGGAGAATGTATAGATTAATATGACACAATAACAAATGCAAAGGGATTAAAAATGACCCAGAGGTGCATGTTGATTTCTAAGATGCTGCAAATGTGATGAAAATAACATCCTGCATTGCCCTTCCATGGCTTTTTAGCAGAAGTTGCTTCTCGTTAATGAGGGTCCTATTTATTTCCTCAGTTTAACTTTTCAAGTGCATAATTTTACTTTTAGCAGGGGTTTTACAAGTTGAGTGATTTCACAGTGTAAATGATATCAACAAACAGATCAGACTAATAGAATTGGATACGA
This sequence comes from Ostorhinchus rueppellii, assembly GCA_030068375.1. Classification (NCBI taxonomy): domain Eukaryota; kingdom Metazoa; phylum Chordata; class Actinopteri; order Kurtiformes; family Apogonidae; genus Ostorhinchus; species Ostorhinchus rueppellii. Next base: position 10,220,436 of record JAQQZY010000017.1, on the reverse strand, counting down.
TTATAAAGGATTATTTAAACATGTAAGAATCAAATACCATAGATCAGGGGTCAGCAACCCTGGTCCTAGAGAGCCACTATCCTGCATGTTTTAGATGTGTCCCTCTTCCAGCACAC
>JAQQZY010000017.1:10174346-10185760 GCA_030068375.1 Ostorhinchus rueppellii | reverse complement strand
CTTTGCTCCACCCATTCCTGGGACATGTGAGACTTCCCTGGTGAAGGCACAGACTCACTGACACTCAGACAAATGCAACATATTGAAAATCATGTCAATATATTTGCTTGGGAGAAAATCACCTGGTGATAGTGCTGTAGGGTTAACATGTAGTCTGTCATTGTCATGTTATGTCACTGTGAACATTAACTTTTTTTTTTAGTCCAGATTAGTATACTGTGTAACAGAGCTGCAAACATTCATACCTGAAGCTTCCTAACATCATATCTGAGTAGGGCTGCATGATACTGGAAAATACTGACGTTACAATTTTTTTTTTAACCCTGCGATATATATCGCAATATCAAATAGCTCTGTGTTGCCAATGTAAATGGTCAAACAAGTTACTTGTGTTTCCTCTTGTTGTGGCAACTATCGACACATAACGCGTGTTTCAATATCATCCTTGTTGTAGTCACAATAAGTCCAGATAGTTGGCGGTGCTCTTCTTTTTGGTGCCAGATTTTCGTTTTCTGAGGTTTTTTTTTTCTTCTTTAATGCTCATTTTTCAATGTTATTACCAGCAACTCATTCTGTGTGTAGGGGCGTGGTCTGTTTTAGGAAACTGATTAAGAATGATTGCAGGGTTCTCCCCGGAAATGTATAGTATCCTGGCGCCCCCCTCGGAAGAAAGTCTCGTGCTAAAACCTTGTGATAGATGCAACTCTGCGAGAGAAACAACATGGCGCTGGTAATTTGAACGCGTACCAGCTAACCTGACAAATTTCAGTAGATTTTAGCAAAATTATTGGGGGGAAAACAGAAAAAGACGCCCTAAATTTGAAAATGAGTATAGCGGCGCTGAGCTAGCGGTATACTGGCGCAGCGCAGTTGTTCGTTGTCTGGGGAGAACCCTGGATTGTGATTGGTGGATTGCTGTGCACAGTGTGTGTCAGGTACCCTTGAAATTAGATGGGAACACATTGGGTTCATTTGCCTCCTACATTGCAGGACCTGCGATGTGACTATTGCGCACACATACATCGTGATGACAATGCTCAAACGATACGTTGTGCACCTCTATATCTGAGTGACTTATCAAGTTACAGGGAGAAGTGAGGACAAGAAGGGCAGCAGAGTTGCTCCCTAGCCAAATATTGACAACTCTTAAGAAATAATACATTGTTTTGAATTGGTAATCCCGTCTAAATTGGGTTTCTGACAAGGGAAAATCTTCGGACGCTTCACTTAGTGAGAAAATCACTCTCATTTTGCTCCTCCACTGTAGCAGAAACACCATTTTTATATGCTCTGCACATCCAACCATGGAGGCTACAGTCCAGAAATGACATCTTGTAGCTTGATGGATCTGGAAACTATTTCCAGCCGCTTGTACGGAGGCAGCTTTACCTTGTCACAAACTAGTACTGATGTATTGTGAAACACTCAAATGGTCATTGAATTTATCTTGTGTCATGGCCTCTATTAACCCAACGTTTTTTAATCTGTCTGAGGGCCGACTGAAAAATTGAACTCTATGGAATCTATTTAGAAGAACAAGTGCTTACCTTATCAAGTCACTGTCTTTTGAGGATTTTCTAGAGCAGAAACTCTAATCATCAGGTTTGGATAGAATCGGACACAGCGCAGCACTATGAAGAGGGAAACGCATGTCATGAGACACGCATGTTCATGAGAAATGAAGACTTAACTTAGCCTCAGGTGCCCATCTTCACTTCACCTCATCTGTGCGCTTTTCGTTCTGTTTTTCACCGTCTCACTTCAGACACACACACTCCTCTTCACACCTCACTTCATCACGCCTCTGTCCGCTCTGTCTCATCAGACAGGATGATGGACTTAGAGAGGCTCCAGCTTGTCCCTGACCGCCGGCCCCCCTATTTTTCTGTGCTGCTGCTGAGGTGGGCGTCTCGGCCTTGCACGCATGGGGGCCTCTATTATTTGGAGCTGCTCTAAAGCAATATGCATACAAACTAAGCCAAGAAAATCCAATTTGTTATAAGAACACCATATAAATCTTGGAGCCTGTGATCCATAGCGATGTACTGCGGGGCAAAACTTGCTTGATTGTGGACTTTTATTTCATTTTTTTTTCATCTAAAGCTCAGATGTGCGGCGCATCATTCATTTTGACCCATGATGTGCACACACAAAGCTGCACATATTAATCTGTAATGTATGTTCATGTCTGCAACAATAACATTGTTGAATAGTTTACTTATGCCAGACGGTGGTTTATGAATATACTATACACATAATGGAAAAGAGATGTTTATTGGTGTTTAATGCTGGAACTCAAATGCATTTTGCAAAAGTAACATAAACAATGGAAGCCTGTAACTGGTATATAAAAAGAATTTAATTGACAGAAGTGGAAAATTATTTGGATATGTGATAACCTGACAATTCTGTCACTTTCTTCCAGCTATTTTGGAGACGGTTACAATCACTTAAAATAATTAATTTAGATTGAAATGAATGAATAAATAATTGTGATATTGACAGGCTTAACTGTTTAATCCATATTTGATGTTAAATGTGTGTTTTTAAGGCTTTTGTTAAAATATACAACAAACATCCCCTACAAAAAGTTTCAGATGAAACTCAAAAACAGATTTTTGAAGTTATGGAAGTGGAGTTTCAGCATCCTAGCAAAAAAAAAAAAAAAAAAGTGGATGTGCCATTTCTTAAGACTTACTCTAAGATGTTTCTTCATGCTTTTATTTCCTGTTTGGTTTTCATTTGGGGGGAAAAAAAATCACCTTACTACCATTATGTTGTATGTTTTTGTAGATTAATTGAGAATCTTTGCATAAAATGCTCCATATCGTATTTTTTTTCTTGATGAGACACTAATGTTATTATGTTTGGTGAACCACATGTCATTCACTTAAACATCTGTTCAATCAGTCCTAGTGGGCAGCATTCTGTTATATCTGTTAACACATTAGGCTTGAAGCAAACATAAATCCTGCTAATTTAAAGGTCTGGAGATTGTTTTTTACCTCCTCGTGTCTCAACTGTGCTGTAGCTCACTTGACGTGGGAGTCTGTCATCCCCATCTGCAGCTCCTTCCACAGACGGAGCCAAGTCTCCATACTGGATATATCACTGTTAGGATTTATGTATTTATTTATTCACTTATTCTCCTTGTTTGTTCTGCATAGACTGGCAACAGCCTTAGATCTCTGAATTCCTTAATCTCTATTTTAGGTCTGGATCCCTCAGATCATCTGATCAATTACCCCTGCCTGTTCCACGCTCTGGTCCAAAAGTGAACAAGCTTTTTCCATTACTGCTCCTGGTGCTCATGATTTCCCCCTTGATCATGACTTTAAAGCTGCTTAGACTTAGTCACAGTTGACAATATAGAGCAGGTAATTTAGTTTAATATGGACTTTAATCTGACACAAATGAAATTAAATGATACAGTGCAATATGTGCACATGACTCTGAATATAACAACGGTTATGGATAGTGAATGATTGATTTTCTTCCATAACTGATGCTGACATTTTATGACTATCGTTCTCTTAAATCTGACATGACAGAAAAGTGAAAGAAAAAATCTAAACAAAACTGACAGTAAATGTTGCTGAAATTGTACTGTATTTATAGATTTGACAGTCAGCTGAAAGGCATTTCTCTGAAGTTTTGTGTTTTCAAGATCTAGTGCAGATGTATTTTTGTTCTAAATATCACTTATTGGTAACCTTTATTCATTGAAGTCCAGCTTTTTGCATGCCCTGGGTAAGCAGTCCTTATTATTGAGGCCAGAAAAACCCTTATTTTCCTGTCTCTAGTTCTAATGCAGCCCAGGGTCTGCAAAGATTCAGTTACAATAGATGCAACTGGTGGAGCCGACCTTAATGATAAAACACAGTTTGCATCAAATCCAATTAATAAACAAAGCAGAGACGGACTGGGGCCAGACTGGATGGATCTTGCCTATTAACATGAAATATTGTGGGTGTGTGTAACTCGGCTCATTAGCTCCCATTCAGCCCATTGAATTCCCTCCACCTGCAAGCCTTCCTGACCTTTTCATTAGTAGAACAAAATGTTAAATCACTCAAAAGTATGTTTCCCAGTCCCTCCCTGTCAGTCATTAAAAAACAGAATTTGGACACATTATCTGGTTTTCTATTTTTTTTTTCTTCTTCTGAATTACCAGTGAATTGACTTCATTTATTGACTTCTTACTCTATTTTCTTCCAGTGCCTAAGCTTACAGTCTAAAAACATTATGGCATTAATAACTTATTTATATCATGTGCTCATGATGACAGATGACTTATGGATGCATCCAACTGTGTGTTCGCTCGGATAGTTTGGCCTGATCTTAGAATGTGAGTGAGTTTTACTGACAGTCCTTGCATCTATAAAAAGTATTCTATTACATGTCAGAAAACCAACATGTTTATTTAGAATTTCACCTCAAGGAGCAGTGTTTTTAAGTCACAAACATCCGCCCTCAAGCTTATCAGGTTGTAGTTCTCACTTATCCACACTGTGGCTACTTTGCTCTCCCTCTTCTTAGCTAAGCTTCACTAAAAACCTGCAGCTCAACCTGTACTTAGCACCAAGCCTGACATTTACGAGGAACATGACTCCTGAGCGGTCACTGCAATTTAGACCGACTACACACCGAGACCGTGTAAACAAGGAGACAAAACGTGCTGGAATTTTCTTAATTTGCTCGAGTCTTTAATCACCATCTACCTTTTTATTTGCCTTCCTGAAGTCTGCCTGTTGATCTGGACTGAGCATGTGCAAAGCATGCGTGTCAAAATAGCAGTGCTGAGGGATTGAACAGATTCACCTTTTCTCAAGTTCACATTGGTGGCAGCGCCTGGGTGAGTTGTGGGAGTTTATTTGGCACACCGGAGCACTGAGAGTTCTCGGGTTTCGGTTGGTGGATGCATCGGGCCGCATACAAGAACACCTGCCGCTGTCTGTTAAGTCACACACACACACTGGCTACTGAGTGAAAGAAGTGTGTGTGTCTGTCTGTCTGTGAGGGTGTGTGTGTGTGTGTGTGTAAAAAAACAGAGGAAAATGTTGAAGAGCAGCAACACATTTGACAGTGCCACTGGGCATTTGGGCAAACCGGAGTGCCAAGTGTGTTGTTTGTTTGTTTAGTTTAGAACAGCAGAAGTGCCCTACACAATCGAACCGCCGGGTAGTGAGTTCGGGTGGGGTCGGTTGGGAAAGAGAGAGGGTCAAGTTCCTGTTCTACACTTGGAAGTTGGGTGAAGCGGCCACCCAACCCTCACTTACCTCCTCCCGCTGCACGCCAGGACCCTATACATAGTACTGATGCTGCTCTTTAGCTGTCTAGCAGATGGTCACACTGCTGCTGCGCGGATCACTTTGCCTCAGATTCACTGGATTCTCTGGCCTGGGATCAAGTTAGGGCCACAGAGAGAGAGAGAGAAAGTGTCTCAAGAAGGCGTCTTTGCCGCAGGTCCACATGGCACTTTCAGTACATCTGATCATAGTGGTTGTATTTTTACAAGGTCACACTGTTGCGTATCAGCACTTGAGGTGAAACTTTGAGTCCTGTGGCTGTTTTTATTTAGAACGATATCGGCATATTCCTCTTTTGTGCTCTTCCTCTCATCGCTTTGCACTGCTCAGATGTCTTGGTGGCATTCAAGTTAGCTCTGACGAAGGGTGGAAGAGGTATTTAGATCCTTTATTTAAGTAAAAGTACGAATCCAACACAGTCAAAATACTCCAGATTCTTTATTCAAAGGTACCTAAAGTAGGAAAAGAAAAAGTAGTCCGAGTCCTGCTATTGATAAGTGATGCTTTTCAATTCATTTTACTCCTGTAGATGTTTAAGGTTGCACACATTTAAACTACATGATGTTGAGTTGGGTAGTTTGAGCTCCAGCAATGCCATATTTTTGATTTATTTATTTATTTTAATTGATCCATTAAAAAGTAAAAAATTTGAAAAATGAATATGAAAATTCAGCAAATTTTGCTGTTGAGAACAATAAGATACAAATAAGAAAATGGAGATTGAGATGTATGAAGTGTGGTTTAAGGGCTTTTTTAAAAATATGTATGTCATGTTTTTTATAAATGTGTGCACAACTTTGCATACATTTCAGCACAAAATAGGAATGCAGTTTAACAAAGTAAATTTCTAGCCACTCAAAATGCAGTACTTGCATACACTGGGGAAAAAAAACTAAACAAATGCTGGGATTAAAGAAAATACAATGTCTTATTTCTTCTTGAATATTGCAAGAAAATTAAAGCTTTCTTCTTTTCATGAGGTCAGACACACAGGCCTGTTTTTAATGACACTAAGGCTTTAAAAAAAAAAAGCCTGTATGAAATAGAAAAAAAGTACTTAAGTAGAAATAGAATAAATATACTTAGTTACATTCTACTACTGGAGGTTTGTCAGACTGTGTAGAATAACTTAATACTGATAGTCCACAGTTGGCGGTTTAGTCTGCCTTTAAAACACAGCAGGCCGCACAAACACATAAATATAGTTTGCCAGTAACTTTGCCAGGACCTGCTGGTTTCATAAGGCCTCCAGAATCCCAAACAGCTGAAAAGAAACAGGTTTATTTACTGATTTTAAAGAGGTGACAAGTCTTCGGTCATACTGTGGCCATATTCAGTTTCCCTATCTGTAGCCTGAAACAACAAGCTGTGTTTCCTACATCTCTGAACTACTGGCAGCAGTGATTTAGGAGCAACGTTGATGCTTTCTGCTATCAGTAATCACCTCCTGAAGCCCAGAGTCTGGTGGGGAGGGTGTTTAAGATGCTGCTGGTATGGACTGCTGTGCCAGCTCGGCTCCTCATCTACTTTAACATGACATTTAACTCCACCGTAGGCTTCACTTTATCAATTAAAAGCCTTGTAATAAATAAGATTTTATTACTCCTCAACTAAACACACTATATTTTTAAAGGCCTAAGCTCTTTGTCATTTCCTGGATCTGCTCTTATTGGCTTTGGTAGTAATTAGCTGTTGTATAAATCATTAAAAAGCCCCACAATGTATTAATCGCTTTTTATTTTTCTTATTGGGTAGTTTCTCCATAGAGAAACAATGGTTGACTTTCAGAGCTGCAAGTTGAGGTGAAGAACAGAATAAATTAAGTTAAAATGGATTTATTCTGGCTTGCTTGTGAATGCTTTATTAGAATTAAACCAACGCCACAAGCTGAAATGTGCAGCACTATTTTTAATGAAATCGTTGTGCACCACAGTCACTGCTGGAGTTCTTGACCTGCTATTAATTTTTTCCCCGCATCTATGCACAGGTGAAGTTGTTCCAAAACCATTTTCTTTGCTTGTAAGTGATATAACTTAATCTTTAAAACTCTGTTCAGGGTCAGGGATTATTTCTCATAGCAATATTACAGTAACATTTATTAGTGTATGATTACTTGTAATCATAAATAATTGAAAAAAGTGCATTATAAATATACACTATTGCCAATTAAGTTGGAATAAAATAATTTTTTACCTCTTCTCATGAAATGATTGTGACAAATGTGTTTATTTGTGATATACTGTATAAAGTGTCATGTGTATAAATGGGAATAAAAAGAAGAATGTGTCTGAAAACAAAATTATTCAACTTTATGGGTGAAAGTGTATATCTGAAAACACATCTTCCCGATTTCCTGTGAAATTGTAAGTAGGAACATTAATCAGGCTATCATCCATCCACTCACTTTAGCCTCAATAGGGTCATCGGGGTCACTTGGAGCCTATCCCAGCTTCTCAAGGGTAATGGCGGGGTACACCCTGGACATGTCACCAGTTCATCGCAGCGCTGAACATATAGAGACAAACAATCACTCTCACATTTACGGGCAATTTAGATGAACCTATGTTTAATTAACCTCTCTTTGGATGGTGGGAGGAAGCCGGAGTACCCAGGGAGAATCCATACAGACATGGGGAGAACATGCAAACTCCACACAGAAAGGTCCCACCAGTGACTGGTGTTAGAATTGAACCCAGAACCTTCTTGCTGTGAGGCACGAGTGCTATCCACTACACCACCGTGTTGCCCCACACTATTATTATGATTATTTAGGGACTGAGCCCACGGGCAAAGGCCCCTCTCATCATAGGGCCTTAGCTCTGCAGGCCCTGTTGATGGTGGTGGTGGTGGTGATGATGATTAGCCCCCCAAAGGGGAGGCAACAGGTATTAGTTTTGGTTCGGTATGTATGTTTGTTTGTTCACACTTTAGCAGCAAAACTATTGGTTGAATTCATACCAAATTGGGTTTATAGATCGCCAATGGTCCAGAATAGATCTGATTACATTTTGGGAAAAGTAGGTCAAAGTTCTAATTTTTAATGAATTTTAACATATATTTTTCCCCATTTACTTATAATGGGTAAAATGTGTCTATGTCTATGCTGGCCTCACCACACATGTAGACATGATGACATCAGCTGGACTAATGCCAAAAAAGCTACAATACATGCAAGGGGTGGGGTTCTGCCACCTGTTGTTGTTGTTGTTGTTGTTGTTGTTGTTGTTGTTGTTGTTATTCCATTTTTACAATGATTTTTTTTCTGCATAAAGAAGTATGATGGTAACTTCATGGAAAACATTTCTTCCTAACTTTTCAGGCGAGGGAACAAGGCCATTAAAATTTCATGAAGGATGGCAAAACAGTTTTAACACATTTAATGCATTTTCCCCCACTACAGAATGCTGTCTGTCTGTCTAAATTGTGGGACGTCAGATCTTGGTAAATCTGTTTCAACAGATACTTTATCTTGTATACAGCAATTTCCATGCTGTGTTTAATGTCATGAATGGCATTTTCTTTCCACTTAGACAGGTAGTAGAAATCCTGAGACATGTTCCTGTGCCTCATCTGGGGCAGGAAAACCCCTGATGTAATGTGTATTTTGTTTTTTGTTTTTTTGTTTGGGAGGGGCAGTGTGGAGAATACCATTGTTGAAAACAGTAAGGGTCCGTTATCTCCCCTCCTGAGTCTGTGGGTGCTGTTACAGCCTGGATCTAAATCTGTTGAATTAATACTGCTGTGAAGGAGGTGGGAGCCAGAACCATGGCAACCATCAGCCCAGATTAGTGTGGGACGTGAGCTGGCAGGAGGCGCACACACACTATCACACATGCTAACACAAAAAAAATCAATATATGTGTGTGCATGTTGCTAAATAGAGCTTTATACCCCCACCGTACCCCGACATATACAGATGTCCATTTATTAGTTGTACTGATTATATCGAGTGCTTCGTCTCTCCTGTAGTGATATCAGAAAATCTACTTGCTTGGTTTCTCTTTGTTACTCATTGTTCTGGCCACACTGCACACTTATCTTTTATTTATTTATTTATTTTTAGTTAAAAGGCCTCATTTGTGCCATTATGTTCAGATTTAGCATATATCATTAGAATCACTATAGGCTGCAGAACAGGCACAGTACATTTATCCCGCTGTTTCCTGAAACTTCCACCTGCAGTGGAAATAAAAGCCACCCCTCCTACAAATTAGCGTCCAAGACAGGAATGCATAATGACAAGTGAAACGTAGCCAATAAGAATATTTAAGTCCCCTCTCTTCTCTGGCAGGATGACGAGGTGGTGCTCCAGAGTGTGGCCACCATCCAGAAGGAGCATCGCAAGTTCTGCCTGGCCGCGGAGGGACTTGGAAACCGTCTGTGTTACCTGGAATCCACATCGGAAGCTAAGGTGAGGATGGTGCAGAGTTTATAACGTACTCTGAACTACTAAAATAAAGGGGCAAATGTGGAAATCAAGGTTTTGTCACTTTGAGAATCATAGGCTTCACAATTCCCTGTTTTTTCACCTATTCGACTTCTTGACTTCCTCACTTGTGACCTGGAAACCCACCTCTTTGCACCATCTTGAAGTTTGTCTTAGACCAGTGCACACTCATTTTAGTTCAGAGGCCACATACAGCCCAATATGATCTGAAGTGTTCCAAACCAGGTAAATAACATACTAACCTATAAATATTGTCAACTCCAAAGTTTTCTCTGTGTTTTTAGAGTGAAGAAGTAAAAGTACACTATGAAAAATGTTTACATTTACAAACGATCCTTTAAAAATTTCAGATTGTTCATATTATTCACATTTTTTAAAGAAAAATAAGTGTAGTTTTAACAATATTGTGCCTCAGCTTATCATTTCCACGTGTGCATTTCAACTTAAGCTCACAGTGGATCTACAAAGGCACAAAACATTTAGTAACCGGTATAATATTGTTAAAAATGTACTTATTTTACGTGAGACGTTTCAGAATGTTCACATTTTTGTGTGAAAAGATAGTTTCTAAATGTGAGCATTTTCATGTAATTTCCCTTTTTTTGTTACATTAAAACAAAGATAGTTTTTGTTTTAATTTATTTATAGGTTATTATGATAGTATTTTACTGGTCTGATCCACTTGAGATGAGATTGGGCTGAATTTGGCCCCTGAACTAAAATGAGTTTGACATCCGTGACTGTTAATATCTTCAGTGTATTTTTTGCATTTCTCAAATTCATCCCATGGGTTGGACGGGACCCTTTGGCAGGTTGGTTTTGGCCCATGAACCACATGTTTGACACTCCTGTCATAGACTGAGGATGCTGATGGGAGGAGCTATGATAACTTGGATACCATTTTGTAGTGACTGGACCCAATATGTGTAAAACAGGCAAGAGCCACATCTGGATTATTTACCACGACAGTAGTAGGCCTTAAAAGTGCAAGTTTTCCTCCACGTTAAGTTGCATTAATTATTTAACCCTCAAGGATCAACTGAAAGTGACACAAATAATCCACTGATCTAACTCATCTAATGAACCACTCATCCTATCATTACATTGAAATAATTTGGTTAAAATCCAGTTTCTCAGTATTCTGCCCTACTAGACTGAGAAGATGCTTTTCTAGCTTAGCAGATAGCTAACAGGTCCTCCAATGAACACCCAGGAGTCAGATGAATGTTTTTAATATTTATGAAGGTTTTCGTGTTTACAGTATGGACTTTTACCTGTGAAACTGAAATACAAAACAAAGAAAATGCATAGTATAACTCAACTGTCCTCACACAACCAGTAATCCATAGAATAACACAACATGTAACCTAGCATACTTCCAGCATAATAAGCGTTAGCATTTTTAGCTTGAAGCATTCATTATATAAAATACTCTTTAACATTAACCACAGACATACTAAGTAAACAATATATAAACACACATGAACTTAATTAACTTACAGACATATCCTTGACCAGGTTCAAGAGAAGAAAGATTGTAAAAAAAAAAACAAACAAACCCAGCTGCAACTCAAAACAGGGTATGTCCGGGACAGTGACTCAGCAAAAACTGAAGAACAGCAGCTAATTGACTGAGTAGCCACGCCCACATGCTTAAA
>JAQQZY010000017.1:10106231-10118984 GCA_030068375.1 Ostorhinchus rueppellii | reverse complement strand
GGGTCACGGGGGTCACATGGAGCCTATCCCAGCTACTTAGGGCAAAGGCGGGGTACACCCTGGACAAGTCGCCAGTTTAAAACCTTTTTTCTCCAATTTATTTATTTTGGGAGAAATTTAAAATGTCTATAAAAACATCAATTTTGTTTCAATTTACTTCAGACTGGGCGCATGTATAGAAGTAATTGATACATTGACATCAGCACGCACATAGACATGATGACATCAGCTGGATCGATACCAGAATAAGCTACAATGTGTCAGAGGGGCGGGGTTTATTGTGCCTGGCATCACTTGTTTACATATTGATATCATGCTGGTCTTTGCAGTGAAAACAAAACAGCAGGGTCCATTTACTTATGTATTGACATGCAGAAAGATGTAATGTATAAAGACACAGGGATAACAAAGACATAGGCTTACATCATCGGCTCAAATATAAAACTGATGAGAAATGAAACCTTAGTGGAATCAATACATGTTCTGCATGTAGTATTGACTGCAAAGTTGTGCTATTGCAGCAGCTACACAGACAATATCAACAATCTACTTGTAATCATTCTGATCTGAGATTCTAACTGTTTTGACTTGCACAAATTGGATCAGTCTTCTGTGAAGCATATAATTGACTAGAAATGAGAAAATGGGGTTTTTGTTGCTGTTTTTTTTCCCCTCGTGACTTGATTTTGACTTTGAACACTGAGCAACAACTCTTATTATTATTATTATTATTATTATTATTATTATTATTATTATTATTATTATTATTATTATTATTATTATTATTATTGTAGGGGATCCATGGCTCAGGAGGTCATCCAAAAGTGGCGGTTCGAATCCCGCTCTGTCCTAATCAGTCTGATATGTCATTGGGCAAGACACTTCACCCACTTTGCCTCCAGTGTCACTCACACTGGGGAATGAATGTGTATGAATGTTTGGTGGTGGTTGGAGGCTGTTCGGTGCAAATTGGCAGCCATGTCAGTCAGTCTGCCCCAGCTGTGGCTACAAACGTAGTTTACCACCACCAGAGTGAGAATGTGAGAGTGAATTAATAATGGGTCAATTAATGTAAAAGCGCTTTGGGGGACTTGAAAACTGCTATAGAAATCTAACCTGATTTATTTATTTATTTATTTATTTATTTATTTATTTATTTATTTATTTATTTATTTATTTATTTATTATTATTATTACTATTATTATTATTATTATTCAAGGCTTTAAACTACTGAGATGTTCAATATCACTTCAGTCGTTTAACATCTTAATTTAAAAAGTTGATTCAGACATAGAATAGATGTGTTTTGCTGCTACCATGTTCTTATCTCTTCCGGAAACTTCTCACATCAACTGTAATGTTACCTTCACGTAGGGCAAACATGTGGATGAAGAATATATTTTAAGCAGAGAAACAAGGGGTGTTACGTGAGCCATTTTTGTTCTGATTGGGCTAAGTCGGATAAGACGGTGAATGCGTGGAATGTGGTTATTGGGCATGTGTAAAATATCCAGAAATCCAGACAGAAGCTCACATAGAACAGGCCAGTAATTTGTAGCTGAACAGTCAACAGTTAACTTGATGCATCGTCCTCTAAATGCTCCCTTCCTCTCTGCTCTTGCCCTAAAAGCCTTTGAAGCGACCACCTATTTCACCCTTTTTACTTGTAAATCTGCTTAAAGACCTTCCCTCATCTATTTCATGTCAGTCCCTTTTTAAAGCGTTCATCACCCGTCTCTCCAGCTCTCTGCTCCCTCTCATCTCTTTTGCCCATCATCCTGCCCTACATTTGCAATGACTTTGCAGCTCTAACAGCCATCCATCCTCCTTTTCTGTCTGCGCCCGGTGGTGTGTAGGCCGAATCCCCAGGGCCGTGGCCTCCATTAACCAGCACCTGCTGAACTCAGACGATGTGGTCAGCTGCTGTCTGGATCTGGGCGCTCCCAGCATGTCCTTCAGGATCAACGGCCAGCCTGTCCAGGGCATGTTTGAGGACTTCAACACCGAAGGGTTCTTCTTCCCCGTCGTCAGTTTCTCTGCTGGTGTTAAGTAAGGTTCTCCTTTTATAATTTGGAAACGGTAAAAGTGTATGAAGAGCTATTCTCAACGGACTACATTTTTTCTTTTAATTTGTTTTCCTAGGAATATAATTATAACTCGTCAGCCTGAAGATTTAGACACCAAGCAGTGATGTAGTGTTAAATGAAAAAGTTTCTTTGGTTATTTTTATCTATACATTAGTACAGTGGTTTTCAAACTTTTTCCAGTGGAGTATCACCTGAAATATGTCATAGAAAAGTACCCCCAACTCTTATTTCAGCATTTTTGACTGAAAATAGAAAGCAAAATTTGTTCATGTGCCAAAAGTATCGAAACTTTCCAAAACAACATACACTGAACTGTCATATATATAAAAAATAACAAATCTTTGAGCAAATTTTGCGTGCAGAATAAAAATAAGACAAGAAAAATAAACTACATTGTCGTTAATGAATAAACTAACCTTTTATCAACAAAAAAAAGTACATAATTACTCAAATAAATTTATCTTGAATAATTATGAATATAAATGCTCTTAAAATGCTACCAAAGCATAAACAAGATGAGTGACAATGATAAAATAAAAATACTGAAATAAAATAAGGTCAGGAGTGTTAATTGTATTATATGTATGTATTTAGTGTTATACAGTATATTTCAGCATTAATTGTCATTATTTATTTTGTATTCAATAGCCTATATGATGACTTATTTAACCTATAAAGACCCAAACAGCTACTGACAACCTAAAACATCTACTGTTATAAAATGTTTAATAACCTCTGATCCACTAATCCTATCAATCATGTAAAGAACTGGTGTAAAATGCAGATTGTCATCTTTTCATGGTCATCACATATGACCCATTTGGACGTTCAGAGGCTCTGTAGTTATGATAAATTTTGTCTGGGGTGCTGATGGGGGGGTAAACATGACAAATTCATGGGGCTCAGTATGTGTGGGGGGCCCGTAGAGCAGTGGAGGGGGCCCAGTGGATACAGGTTAGGAGTTGTGAAAATGTCATGTAAGATCTGCTGTATAAGAGAGGCGTAAAAGTGGGGAGTCGAACATAAGTGACGTTGTTTATGGGCCACACCCCCACCTACATATCTACCCCGCTGCTCCAATAGTTTAAGAAGAGGGGCAATTCCTGTAGGGTCCAGAATGATTACGATTTCATGGGGGCCATAATTGGTAGTAGCGCCCTTGTATTTTGTTGAAAAAGTCCCTTTTTTTCCTTTTTTTTCTTTTTTTTTTTGGATATAAAGACCCTCGACTTTACTCTCTACTCTGAATGTTTTCATGATTAGTATATGAAATATAGGAAAATACTTGATCCTCACTGAAAAAACACAAAATACAGAGAATAATGTTATAATAAATGGTAATAAATCACTTAAGACAGGTTAAATATAGAGAAAACAGCCACAAAAGTAGCACTGGGTCTTTATGGGTTAATGTACTGTATGCTTCCCAAAAACATTTCAAGTACCCCCTGAGCTTCTTCCAAGTACCCCCATTTGAGAAAGACTGCGTTAGTATATGCAGGTGTGGTAGTTTGGCTCACAGGATGCACTCTGAGGGAATAATTCTACCGTTTAGCAACTTTTTTTAGTCCGCAGTCTCCTTCCTTCCTCATAACTTTTCTGTATCTTAAGTCCCCTCACTATATGGAAAAACAACCACTGCCATTTCCAGCCTTTAGTTGCTGCCTTTTGGCATTATCTTCAGTGAGCGTTTGTTTATTTTAATACCACAGCTCCCTTCTCCATGTGCAACTGTTCCACCAAAACAAATTCTCCCAGACACTGTTTTCCAAAGACAATGTGTCCCGTGCTTACTGATGTTGTTTGGCGAAATATAAACAATGCAGCGTGTTTTTTGGGTTTTTTTTCCTGTTTGCGAATTATAGTGGATGTACCAGAGCCTTCTCCAGGCCCATTTGATATAAATAATTTCTGAACTGATCTCCAGTCAGTAAACGTCATGAGACACATAATACTTAGAATCAATATGTTCCATAAAGAATGTATTATTCATTCACAGTAACAAGTTGTATAAGCTCTGCCTTAGGGTGGATTTACTTTGTAGTCTTACTATTCTCTAATGCCTGCAGTGAAATAGAAGTAAAACTGGTGCTTTCAAACTGTTTTGAAAAACTACAGAAAAAAGAAACTTTCCAAAGCCCTACAGTAAATTGAAGAGTTGGAATACTGTTGTGTAACATCAAAACGACTTGTATAACTCTTCATCTTAGGGTTCGTTTCCTACTGGGTGGACGCCATGGAGATTTCAAGTTTTTGCCCCCCGCTGGTTACTCTCCTTGCTATGAAGCATTGCTGCCCAAGGAGAAGATGCATGTAGAGCCTGTGAAGGAGTACAAGAGGGACCATGAGGGGGTCCGCGACCTGCTGGGAACTACCCAGTTCCTCTCTCAAGCCTCTTACATCCCCACTCCTGTTGACACCAGCCAGGTAAAAACACCATCAACAGCATCAAATAATGCCAGTGCAGCGCTCGGAATATGGTGAAGGCATTTGTAGTTATTGTTCCCTTCAAGTAGCACTTTGAGGTTTTTAGCTAAAAATGTAAAGTGAATTATTTTTATTATTATTACTTCTGCCAGGAGGTTGTTTTTGCCAGGGTTTGTTTGCAACTTAACTCAAAAGGTTATGGACAGATTTTGATGAAATTTTCAGGATATGTCCGCTCTGGGTCAAGGAATAGATGATTAAATTTTGGAGGCGATCCGGATCACCGTCTGGATCCAGAAATTTTTTTAAAGGATTCTTTATCCTTGCGAGATAGGCGCATGGCAGCACAGAGCTGCATATTCAGCACCATCTCATGGAGGAAAGTACAAACACTACCTTAAAAAAAGTACAAACACTACTTTGGCGGAGGTCTGTGCTCTCCGACTTCTCCTTCTCCTCCTCCTCCTCCTCCTCCTCCTCCTCCTCCTCTCATGAATTAAAAATGGCCATCATTACTCTAGTGCTCAGGGTTCCTGGTTCCTACAAAAAACAGGTGACCAATTGTCCAGTCATTGACACAAAGGAAAAATTAAAATATCCTGGAAAACAGTGTCATTTTGAAGAATCATTTCAACATCTATACCAATCACACCTGAAGCACTTTTTGCGCTTACTAAGGGTTTTCCTTTAAAGTCTAAATTCTTGCTAGTGTTGTACGTCACTTTGGACAAAAGCATCTGCTAAATGAAATTGTAGAATCTGTCATTTTCTTCTGACTGAGAATGAAATAAAACTACTTATTCTAATCCTCTACTGTAACTTTAATTTGTATTGTATTCAGGTGTGTAAAATAGGTCAAACTGCATCTAAAAAGGCCATAATGAGAAACGGGCTGAAATATGACCCTCCAAGTCCAGGACAGTGGCTGGATATTGTTGAGGAGATTTACTCGATGGAAAGACTGACTATGTCAGAGTGAAAGCTGGGACCTTGGACCAACAGTGACACAAAAGAACGGTGTATCTGAAGAAGATGGGTTCAAATACACTCAGCAGACCTAATGGACAGTGATAAAAGCTAAAACAAGAGTGGTCTGCCCCACTTCTGTTTATTATTTTCATACTTTTATTTTTCTATTTTACTTTATTTTCACCTTCCCAAGTTTTCTATTTTGGAAACTTGCATTGTTGTGCAGTGGATATTGTTTATGTAAAAAAAAAAATCCAAAAAAGCTAAATGAATAAAAAGTAAAAAAAAAAAAAAAAAAAAAAAAAAAAAGGCCAATTTGTGGGGTTTTTGTTTTTAAAAAAAAAAAAAAAAAAAAAAAAAAAAAAAAAAAAAAAAAAAAAAAAAAAAAACAAAAATAAAAAAAAAAAAAAAAAAAAAAAAAAAAAAAAAAAAAAAGGCCAAATTGTAGGCTTTTAGTTATTAGTGAGCTGAATGTAATTCAAAACAAAAAGTGATTCCGATTATAAATGAATAATATTAATGCTCAATGTAAATTTTACACAGAATCAGATTTATTGTCATTCAATAAAAACATCCCAGATGCTGTTATGGAACAAAATTCTAAAATGCACAGCACAAAAATAAAACACAGAGGAATTCCTTTAAAAGCAACAGCTAAAAGAAAACAACCCATATGTCATAGATGTAAAAGCAATATTAAAAAGACTGGATACATAAATAAATAGTTGTTGTATGCAATTGCGAGAACATATAGAGATTACCACGAAATATAATAATCATTATTATTATTATTATTATTATTATTAACATTAAAACTAGGCAGGGAGCGAAGGAAAAAACTGAGGTAAAGTCGTAAAAGTATTGCATTAAAAACCTTAAATGTCTTTATTTAAATTACATGTTTCCTGTCCATGTAAGTGATAGACATAGACACATATCTTCTAAATCTTTCACTGCATGGCTGGATTCCTGTCTGTCATACTAGCGACATCAGCACTAAAAATGTCCTGAAATGATCTCTAGGAAAAAGTTGGAACCCCAGTGTTGCAGCTGTAGTGATAATACTATACAGGATTCACCGTTTCCTGTAGGTAATAAATTCAGCCCTTCTATTTCCAGCTGTAGCTAACATTTACGTTGCTCATCATCTCCGTAGTATTGCTGCTGTGTTTCTCCTCCTTCAGGGGCTGTTTAGAACAAAAATTTATAAATTCACCTTGTGTTACACGGCTTCCATTTAATATTCACTCCTCTGGTGGCCCTAAAGCACTAATGTTAAAATATGGATTTTCTACACCACATACACACCAAGGAGTTAAACAATTGATGAGCAGGGGGGAAAAAAAGGAGTACAGTTTTCATTTCTCGGCCTGGTATCGTCCAACTGTACCATCTGCTCTCTTCTCTGTCTGCAGGTTGTTCTTCCCCCTCACCTGGACAACGTCCGGGACAAGCTGGCAGAAAATATCCATGAACTGTGGGGGATGAACAAGATTGAACTGGGCTGGACCTATGGCAAGGTAATGCAGCTATTCTTCATCACACCGAGGCCAACAAACACCCTCTGTGTATGTGTAAACAGTGACATCCAGTAGGTCAACTCGGTACACAGTATGTTAATCACCAATTAAGCAGCACGTCCTGATGAACAGCAACACATCACGTCTGTCTACAGCTTCGGTTTAGTGTCTATACCCGACAGATATAACCTGTTTTTCTACATCACAGAAAAATGTACTGGTTTTAAATAGAAAAGAACCTGACTTCATTAGTAGATGCAGTTAATTTAGCTCATAAAGACCCAAACATCCACCAGCAACCAAAAGCATCTACTGATCTAATATATTTAATAACCATTAATCCACGAATCCTATCAATATATGTAAATAATTGGTGCAAAATACAGTTTGTCGTCTTTTCACGGTCATCAGATATGACCCACTTGGGCATTCAGAGGCTCTGTAGTTACCACAGAAACACCGTCATCTTCTACAACACTGATTCGCCAGTAAAACCCACGGAGTTGGATCAATAACGGATGGATGAAGACACTCGTTTTATGTTCAGTTAATGACAGATTTTACTGAAAGTAATTTTTTTGTTCAGTTTTCTCTTTTTGTGATATAATAACCCTCAACTTTACTGTGAGCTTTTACGAACATCTACATGATCAGTGAATTAAAGGTGGGAAAATACCAGATTTTCACTGAAAATACTTGCTTTGTGTTCAGTTATTGACTTGCTGAAGAAGTCACTTTGTCTGCAGTTGGTTCTGTTTTGATATAATAACCTTTGAATTTACTCTGTGTTTTAATGAACATCGACAGGAACAGCTAATTAAATATAGGGAAAATACACGAGTTACACTGAAAAATGCAAAATACAGAGGATAATACAGTGGTACTTCTACTTAGGAAATTAATCCGTTCCGGAAGTAGTTTTGTAAGTAGAGAATTTCGTTAGTAGAGACGTGTTTTCCATGTAAATGCCCTAATCTGTTCCAAGCCCCCCAAAATGTAGACATACATTTTTTCTAAACTATAATAGTGAATAAAAAGACCCATAGTGAATAGAAGTGAACGAAAGCTGATGAAAACGTGTCCGCACTTCCTACTTCACTATTCACTCTAGCGTGAGATAAGCATACACACGGAGGGACCTCCCTCTGTGTGCCAGGGGGCCGTGCCATAGCCAATGGCATAGCTCCAAGCGCCGACTGGAACAGTACCGTAAAGTATATAATAATTGCACCTTTCATATCCTGAGCGCCGAGTGGAATTGTACTTTACCGTAAAGCATGTAATAATTGCGCCTTTCGTAACTTGAAATTTCTTTCATTACTAGAGTCAATATTTTACTGTAAAGGATTTTCATTACCTGGAAATTTCGTAGGAAGAGTCGTTCGTAAGTAGAAGTACCACTGTATTATAAAGGGGTCATAATTTTTCAGCGACTGTAACAAGAATACTGAATTCAGTGTTCATGGATAGATTCTTTGGTTAAATGTGCTTTGCTTGTCAATAAAAGATATTATAACCTATATAATAGTTATAATTATTCTTCAATGTACCTCAGAAATGCGTGTCAATCATAACATCCAACATGGGCAGCAAAATTTGCAAAACCAAAATTTATCAAACAAAATTTTTAGAAGTCATTTTTACTTCAGTTTTCTGTTTTAATATAATAACCTTTTTTTTTTAATTTACTCTGAGCTTTTATGAACTACATGATCAGTAAAGTAAATATTGTTAGTGCAATATGGTGTGTGTGTGTGTGTGTGTGTACGTGTGTGTGTGTGTGTGTGTGTGTGTGTGTGTGTGTGTGTGTACGTGGATGTGTGAAACAACTACCTCTTTCTTTTTGCAGTGTAGAGTATTTTATTCTATCTTGCTGCACTTTTCTTTTTATTGTATTTTTTGTCTCCTGGGTTTTTAAACAGTTCTCATAGGGTTTTTATATAAGGTTTTATGTTATCTGTTGTCTATATGTGCATAGGTCTTTAGTTGTTTTGTTTTTTTTAAATATATAATTTTATGGTTGTCTTATGTTCTTGTTTTATCTGATCCTGGGAGCGACCGCACAAAAATTCAAAATGTATTATGCACAAATGGCAATAAACTTCTTGAATCTTGAAATATTGGAAAATGCCTGATTTTCACTTAGAATTACAGAGGATGTCATTCATCATCAAGAATTCATTTAGGAACTGCCACAAAAATACTTCTGTTATATGTACAAAATCCAAGATACTGGTTATGCCCGAATTGTTTTCACACTGTTAATCACAGGACAAATGCATTATTTCATAGGCTTTTTCATATTTAAATCCATCTCATCATCATTTCACTCACTTGCTTTGCCGCTGCAGATCTGATACTACTAAAAGGCTGATCACACAACGCCTTAATTGTACTGTAGTGGTTATTACAAAACCATTTCCCATTGAGGCCATCACCACAGCAGCCGTTTAACACAATTAATGAGTGTCTCACCTTCCAAGTATACGACATCCACAATGATTAGGACTGAGAGAAAGCTCCACATAGACAGAAACCTCGGTCTTATAGTTTATTAAGGACAAACTTTAAGCCCAAACAGCTGCTTTCTATTTAATTCCGGCGTAACAAGCTTCAATGAGCCCCGAAGGACATGGCACGGAATCCAAAACAGGATCCTCTTTGGACAGGAGGCAGATACTTGGCAGGCAGGTTGATCATAAAGTTGGATATGGCTTCATTGTTTTGTGCCTGTGCTCATGTCCTACCGTTAAACACCTGGGTTTTATTCAGCCTTTGTCAACAGTAGATAGGGTTTTATCAGAAAGGGAGAGTTGTCGGCAGGATCTTATTGAGACTCCGGGCGCAGCGGTGGAATTTCTCTGTCTCGACTCGCTCATTGACAGCTGAGCCTCTTCTAAATGCGACTGTCTTCTCTGGGTTTATCTCAGTTTCATTAAAACATCAACACCTGAGGCTTGAATTGGAGAGAAAAACAAACAAAAATGCGTCTGCCAGAGTCCACTGCAGATAAATACAGCCGCAGTCCAATTTTCATTTTTGGTGTTTTTGTTTGTGTTTATGGCTTCAAATCTGTTGCAGTTATGGATAGACTGACTTGTTTTTGCATTTTTCATGAGTTTTTATTTCCTTTTTTTAAATTAAATTTTTATATTGTAACACACACACACACTTCTTGGAATATTTTTGCCACCTATGAGTAAAGAACCAAATATGGTAACTTCATAAACTTGATTTTCTGCATGAGGAAACATTTTTGAGAATTTTCAGAGCAGTCATAAACTCTAGTTACAAAATTTTGCATTTCAGAGTATTTCTGAGTGACCTATAAAGGGTTAAAAACAAAATATCTGCAGTTCCACATTTGTGTAAAGGCCTTGAAGATACAGATCATGTCCTCATTAAATACTCAGCTTGAGTAGTAAAATAAATAAACAAAGATTCAAACTCAAAGGAGTGATATTTTGCTTTTTAAAATAGAATTATGCATTTTCAAACATTTCCCTGTGGTCTGCATAAACTGTAAATGCTCTGCTTGGGTCTGAATTCTTCATGAATTCAACTCCACAGGTTTATCTTCAACCCTATTTCTGAGTAATGACACCAGAAAGGTGGTTTTTAGCACTGGCCCTTTAAATACAAATGAGCCACTTTATGTCCCACCCCCTCCAGGTTGTTGGCTGTGCTGCTTGTATCATTCAACCAACAACTAAACATTTTCAGCTCGATGTTTGGATGTATTTTCAGTTTTTACTTCAACAGCTGCAGCTGATAAACAATTATGCTGTACTCTGAGAAATGTTTGTTGGAAATCCTGAACTTATATGTGCAAATATCATAACTATTAATAAAGTGTAACAAATTAAGCAGAAATTCAAATAGGTTGTAGAAATCCACTCAATTTTTACCAGAATAAATATAAAGATAGCTTTGCAGCACCTGGAAGGTTCAAATTCAAACTTTATGAACTCTTAGGGTCCCCAAAAGCACAAATAAATGTAACAAAAACGAATAAAAGTAGGTTTCACAAAATATGAGCCCTGTAAAACATTTTATCCACAATGTAAAAGCTCATGGTAGTTCACTTATTTATCTTGTTATCTTGTAAAGCTTTTTTCAGATTCCGATTTGGACTACTTTATTAATCCCGAAAGGCCAATTCAATTCATAATTACCCTGCCTTATTGAACATCCAAACAAATTAGGAACAAACAAATGTAAAATGATATATGTCAACATATGACAGCCACATACACATTCACCTGTCAGTACCATGGAACAATAACCAGTACCATAGAACACTAACCAGTGCCATGGAACAATACCCAGTGCCATAGAACAATAACCAGTACCATAGCACAGTAACCAGTACCATAGAACTATAACCAGGCAATAAGTTAAGCAGTGAAAGACTAAGATGATAGAAAGAATAAAAACAAAATAAATAAAGCAGAATAAATAAATAACACTCAGCCTCAGTCACTTCCAGGTGTTTTTCAGCCTGATAGCTGAGGGAATAAATGAGTAGGAATATCTGTTGGTTTTCCCACTGGTTGTTTTTTTTTTTTTTTTTGGAATGATAATAACCTTGGTTGAGGAAAAGTATGAAGACTGACAATGAGAATCCACACCCAGAAGACGATAAAAGTGTTTTCCCCACAGGTTCGTGATGACAACAAGAGGCAGCACCCTTGCCTTGTGGATTTTGCCAAGCTGCCTGAAACTGAAAGGAACTACAATCTGCAGATGTCTAGTGAAACACTTAAGTAAGGCTTGGCAGGTCGCTACATTATCCCATTACCTATTCATAGAATTTCCACTGTGGCTCTTTGAATGCTGCGTGAGGCCGGATTATGGCTAAGATTAAAGCTGTACTTGTAATGACTTGCATCTCCTGAGTGAACACCAGTATTGATTTTTACGAAATCTCTGGTCCAACGCTCATTCGTGCCAGCGACTGAGTCATCTCACTGTAAAAACATTTAGCTTGGCTCAGTAAAGCATGCTCCTGTAACAGTGAACCCCAGTCAGGGATGCATAGAAGCACTTGCATAAAACCGAAGTCCCAACACCCAAATGGGGCAAGTATTTACAGTGTCAATGTATGGAACAGCAGAGATTTGTAAATGTCTAATGAGCTGTGTTGAACATGTAGATGAAGCGAAATGCATCCTGCTGTAACATATTCATCCAACAAATTATATTGGGAAAGTAGGCAAATGTTTGGAAATATGTTTTGTAGTTATCTAGAACATTTCATCTTTAAGAGTATCATGTGAATTATGTCTTCTTACATGTTTAAGGGCCCCCATTTATGAGCCGAAAACTGCTTCTGGGGTGTCCCATTACAAAATGTATTCTGTTAATGTATTGTTGATTTTAATAACTGTGATCATTTTGTAATTTGATTATAGTGAGAGTAAAGTATTGCAGTGGTAAATTTGTTCTTGTTTTTTCAGAACCCTTTTGGCACTGGGATGCCATGTTGCCCAGGTCAATGTTCACGCTGAGGACGATCTGAAGAAAATCAAACTGCCGAAAGAGTACGAATTCTTATCATTCCTTTATTATAATTAATTAACAGAATTATTAAAGCTGCAGTAGGCAAAAAATACAAATACACATCTTCCTCTTTTGTAATTGCCTATATATTTACCTTTGTTTTACTGTGCGTTTGTTTGTTACCATCCGACTTTGTTTGTTAGCAACATAACTCAAAACGTTATGGACGGATTTTGATGAAATTTTC
>JAQQZY010000017.1:10079737-10092151 GCA_030068375.1 Ostorhinchus rueppellii | reverse complement strand
TTCTTTCATGTGGAAAAAAATTTTGTTTCCAGCTTTTTCAGTTCTCAAGTTATTGACCTTAGAACACAGGGTGGTTTTCACCCAAAAAGGCCTGACCGCTAAATACTTCCTCAAAGTTGTGCCAGGTCGTTTCCTAGCAACCCCCCCCAATAAAAGCCTATTGAGGCAAAAACACGTCATTGGCAGACAACGTTTGGCTTTGAAATGACGCCAAAACACAACAATGGCAGTGAATGAGTTAATAACATCATCGCGATTAATCAATTATCAATTTTTTTTTTCACCACCCCTATAACGCAGTGATGAAAATTAACCAAATGACTTTTGAGACAGAGGTTTTCCTTTGATTTAATCTGGTAGGATTGCCCTGAAATGTACAGTATTTGAATTATTCATGTGGAGTCTCAAAAGATTAATCTGCCATTCAGGTGACAAAAGCAGATCTTCATCGGTGAGACCTGCAGGAAGGCAGTTAGGAAATTATGCAGCTGAACTGTCATCTATTTTCAAGGCAGAGTCCACTCATAACAAAGGCTGAATGCAACCGCTCTGTAATCCCCGTCTCGCCTCAGTGAAATCCGGTTTTTACAGATCTTATTGAATACCTGACTAGACATCGAAATTATGCTAAGTCTCGTTCTACTTAGGCTCTTCATTACCGCCTCTCCTTTTCTCCCTTCGTTTCCCTCCTCACTTGAGTTGTGAATCGGCATTTTTTAAAAGGGAATGGCTTCTGAGGGAGTCGAGAGGCTTTTACCCTGATGAAAAGCTTCACATCATGCTGGGGTTGTTTTTCTTTGCTTTGTATTTATCTATTGACTGCCATCAATACACCAAGTAGGTTTAATTGAACTGGCATTTAAAACATGAGCCCAATTATGGAGCTGAAAGGTTAATAGCTGCTGGTATTTGTTGGTTTTGGAGCCAAAACTAACACTATGCATGAAGAAAGAACTGCACTAAAGAACACAGCAAATGTCATACATTCCATTCATTTATTATTATTATTATTATTATTATTATTATTATTATTATTATTATTATTGACAGTCATTGCATTGAGTTCCCATTGTGCTTGCTTTAAATGACTGAATTTTGTGTATTTTCAGGTGGAACCGAATACCAAGCTTTTCCCAGCTGTGTTTGCGCGTCCCACGAGTGCAAACCTCTTCCAGTTTGAATTTGTCAAGATCAAGGTTTGTTTTTGTTTTGTTTTTTTCTTTGCAAATTTCATGTGCATCAGTGCTTGAAAGTGTTTCAGTTGTCATAATCAGATGAATATTTCACACAACATAAGTTACATGCTTACTTATCATTTATGTAGTTTATACATGATTTTAGTCAATACTATGTTTAGCATTTCATAATCAATAAGATATATGTAGTTAGAGTAAGTTAACTCAACAGAAAACAAACTCATAAGACAACAGAATGTGTGTCTGTATCTGGAGACTGCCCATCATAGAATAATTCTAGCTTCTTGTGCTATGTAGCTATCAAAGCTGGAAAAAGTACTGAAAAATTGTAGTGAAGTAAAAGTATCTTTACTTTGTTTAAATTCTACTCAAGTAAAAGTAAAAATCTACTCGAATAAAAGTTTAAAAAAAAAGAATTTAATTTAAAATTTACTTTGAGGAAAGTTACTTAGTTTTTTTCAATTACTTGATGTAAAAACAGGATGAGTCATGAATCCAGTCCAGCAGTAGTCACACCATTTCCTTTCAGTTCATTGTTTTTTTCACGCATTTCATTTTTTACTCAGTGTGTGTGTGTGTATGTGGGGGGGGGGGGGTAGGGGTAGGAAAGTAACTATTGTTGATTGATTGTATAATCATCAAACAAAAATGATTCTTTAAATCAATATCCTCTTGAGACCCAGCAATGTATTTTTGTCCTCTGTAGTGGACAAGAGTTTCACAGAGTTTCACTTTACTTAAAGTACAAAAAAACTGCCAAAAAAAACACACACAAACTCTACACTCCAAAGGACATTCCATAAAAAATATATTTGATAAAAATGTTACATCATGCTGTTTTCATCATTTCATGTAAACTAGCTTAAACTTCTACTTTCCTAGATCTTAGGAGGGTATGACAAAAAGGTTTGCCTTCTTGAGACCCTAACCCAAACAGAAAATAAGTGTCAAATCATTTATTACCTCAGACAAGGAGGTTATGTTTTTTGACAGGGTTTGTTTGTTTGTTTGTTTGTTTGTTTTTTAGCAAGATAACTCAAAAAGTTATGGACAGATTTTGATAACATTTTCGGGATATGTCCGCTCTGGGTCAAGGAAGAGATGATTAAATTTTGGAGGCAATCTAGATCCAGGAATATTTTAAAGGATTCTTTATCATTGCGAGAGAGGGCATGGCAGCACAGAGTTGCATATGAGGTCATTCGGTGCCATCTAGTAGAGGAAAGTACAAACGCTACCTTAAAAAAAAAAGTACAAGCACTACCTTGGCGGAGGTCTGCACTCTGCTTTTCTAGTTAAAGTGTCTTTGTTCCCTTTTGCTCTGAAACAAACAAAAATAAATGAGAATTCAATCTTGCTGGAAAAAAAAAGAAAACATTAAAGCAAAGCAAAAGCTCAGTTATGCTTTCTTTTCCCTGCTGCAGGACGCCATGCCGCTCTCATCTGCTATATTTAAGAGCGAGCACAGAAACCCGGTGCCTCAGTGTCCGCCACGGTTGGATGTTCAGACCATCGTGGCCGTGCTGTGGAGCCGAATGCCGAACACCTTCCTCAACGTAGAGACAGCTCGGGTCAGCGAGAGACACGGTTGGGTGGTTCAGTGTCTGGAGCCTCTGCAGATGATGGCTGTACATATTCCAGAGGAGAACAGGTCTGAATCAGAAATTATGTATGAAAAGAATAGGCGCCACAGAGAAATATCTAAAGTAATACCATAAGGTTTTACCCAGACGTCCAGGTTTTACGCACTAAGAAATTAACTGTTAGCCGTGTTGGGTTCCTGGCTGCCCTTTGTTATCTACTTGTAAATGTTCCTATGTGCAACGACAAAATAATGCACTCTTCCTCTAAAAGCAGAACCTGGAATCAT
The DNA here is from genome assembly GCA_030068375.1 of Ostorhinchus rueppellii. Taxonomy (NCBI): domain Eukaryota; kingdom Metazoa; phylum Chordata; class Actinopteri; order Kurtiformes; family Apogonidae; genus Ostorhinchus; species Ostorhinchus rueppellii. Next base: position 10,089,085 of record JAQQZY010000017.1, on the reverse strand, counting down.
AAAAAATGGTGTCTAATTTTTATCATCAATTCTAAAGATTAATGTATTGGCTGTGTGAAAACAGTGTCTATATTTCCAGCTAAAGCATACCGTTACCGCACTGATGGCAGCATATCTTAATACTGTTATCAACTAGTTATGACTGTGGTTCCAGTTTGTATCAGACTGAGATGTTTGGCTGTAACCGGAAGTTGGATAGTTGGCTGCATCTGACTAAACACTTGTTTAACAAATATCACACATGATTTTTACCTGGCCTCATATTAAAGGAGTGATATTCTTTTTTCAAACGGAATTATGTATTTTCAAACATGTCCCTGTGCTCTACATAAACTGTAAATGCTCTGCTCGGGTCTGAATTCTTCACTAATTCAACTCCACAGGTCCATCTTCAACCCTATTTCTGAGTAATGACACCAGAAAGGTGGTTTTAAGCACCGGCCCTTTAAATGCACACGACCCCACCCCCTCTAGGTTGTTAACTGTGCTGCTCTGTCCCATTGAGCCACGTGTGTTCATTAATACAATCAACTACTGAACATTTTAGATAATCAGCTCGAAGTTCGGACATATTTTCAGTTCTTACTTCACCTGCTGCTGCTGACAAACAATTGTCGTACTCTGAGAATTGTTTGTCGGATGTTTTGACCTTATATGTGCACATGCTGTGATGGAACTAGTTATAAAGGTAACAAATTATATAAAGATAGCTTTGCAACACCTGGAGGGTTCAAATTCAAACTTTATGAACTATTAGGGTCTAAATGCACAAATAAATGAACCAAAGACTAATAAAAGCGAGTTTAGATAAATATGACCCCTTTAAAGAAAGAATGGAATTGTAACTTTTTGTACTAAAAGTGGAATTCTGACCATATATTATATTTGGATGTGGACAGAGCTACTTTGACATGACTTGGTGTAAAGACAAAGTCTCTGACAGCCCTTTCATGGAGCAGGACCTATCACCTATCGATGGTTTCACACCTTAAGATAGTTGGTTTCAAGCTACTGTCATTGCCTAGTGATTTTGACAAAAAATGTAAGCACCTTTTCAAATACTGTGCAATGTTTTTTTGGAAATGAATGTGCATCTACAAGTCAAACTCAAATATTTTGATAATTCTATTTCATGGTTCCAGTCTTTCAAATATGTGAATTTTCTGCTCTTTCTTTGAGCAAACTAAAGAAAATGAAAATAATTTGGAAGTCTGGACAAAATGTGCTTTGTGACGGTGAGCTTTGAGAATATTTTCGGTGACTTTTCTCAGTATTAATGCGTGTGAGACCATTTGAAACCATTCATGCTGTCAGTCAGGGCTGTAAAATTACAATCCAGGGAGGTTTTTGTAGGCTCACTGCCAGCGCTAGAGCAATTTGACAGAACAATCAGCAAACAACTCGACTGTATATTTATGTTGTACAGACATTTAGCCACCGCTTCACCTTCTCAAATGCCCAGAATCTCATTAGCCATGCAGTCAGTTAGTGTATCTCCTGAACCTGATCCAGTCTAACACCAACCTTCGACTATTTCCTTTCCCTATTCTCGTATTTTCCAGGTGCTTGGACATCCTGGAGCTATCCGAGCTTGAAGACTTGAGGAAATTCCACTACCATACATTGAAGCTGTACTGCGCCCTCTGTGCCCTGGGAAACACTCGCGTGGCTCATGCCCTCTGCAGTCATCTGGACCAATCACAGCTCCTGTACACCATCGACAACCAGTATCTGTCTGGCATGCTGAGGGAGGGCTTCTACAATGTCCTCATGAGGTTAGGAGAACATCAATGTCCAAAATTAAAGTGACTCAAAGATAGCACCAGCAGTATTAGCCAACTCTTAACATATAGTGCAGATGCCACAAAACTACACTGTTTGTTTTCAACTGAGAGATGAAGAAATAAAAGTGGTGTGGAGGGGTGATATAAATGCAGCTGTTACTGCTACAAAGTGATCCTCTGCAGGTAGAGCTGCAGGCAGTATAACATCGGATTCAGAAAATCGAACATGGATTAACGACTGACCATTAAATTCAATACGGTTGAAGTGTGAGGCTGAAAGAAAGGCACACAAGAACACCAATGCTTTTTTTTTTTTAACGTATATTTCAGTGCACTTGGACATCTCTTTTCTGCTCTTTATGTCCCTAAATTCTTAAATTAACCATAGACATTAACATTACCAGCTGCTACTTCCACATTTCCAGACTCTATTAAAACTGTCATTTACCTAAACAGCCACTGGAGACCAAAAAGATCTACTGATCTAAAATCTTTAATTACTTTTCATCCACTACTCTTATGAATATATTAAAGTAATTCAGGTAAAATGCACATATTCAACTGCATCAGATCCTATTTGGACATTCAGAGGCTCCAAAGCGAACATAGAAACATTATCATCTTCTGTAGCATTTATTCACTTATAACCCCATATAATGTAGCAAATGTCAGTGGTTGTATTTGTTTTTACATCCACTTAATGATGTTTAGTTTCAAAAGCCACTTTGCTTTATTGAGCGAATTGAGCGAATAAGTTTAATTATGGACCTGGGGGCTTCTATGAAACTGGTCCCATGGGGGCTAACAGTTCAACCCAGATGTAGACTAATGTTATGAAGAAAGTTTGGAAGCACTATTTTAAAAATAAATATTAACTGAGATAAAACAAACTATTTTTCAGACAAAATACTGTACATTTTATATTTTTTATTTTTTTTACTTTTTATGCAAAACATCATAAAAATGACACGAAAACTATGGGCTACGATTTATTTATTTATTTATTTATTTACTACTTTTTACTTTTTATTCTCTCACAGGTACATTTTGGGAATCGAACTATTATGCAAGGCATAATGTTTCACAAAAATGACCGCTGTTGCAAAATCACTCACAATTCCTTTGTCTTTAAATGGTTTGGTTCAGCATGTAATCCGAATGGACATTATAGGTTACATGCGAAACCTGGAATAACACTGCTGATTCATGAAAAACCCACATTTGGATTAAAAAAAAAAACCCCACTGGGATCATCAAACTTAATACAGTGTCTGTATTTGTTGTGGTATATAAGCCCATTTACATGTTTTCCAGATCAAATGCACCGACACCTAGGTAGCTTTAATGTTCCAATTTTCATCCTATTTTTGTCCTAAATATTTTATTAAAAACTAATTCATTTTTGGATGGCTCAGAGCAAGACTATATATATATTTTTTTGTATTTATCTGAGGTCATCATTAGGTACATCCTGGGGGGGAAATGCGTCTAAATTTCTCTTTTATTATGCGGTCTAAAAAGCTGGTGAAGTGTCAGGTACCAAAATAACCCAGTTTCATTCAAGCCCCCACATCTATAGCCAGTCAATGAAATATCAGAAAACACCAGGTTTCCAATGAAAAATGAAACATATAAAGGATAATATTGTAATATATGGTGCTGAATTAATTAAGAAAGGTTAATGTAGAGGAAAAAATAACTTGTAAGTCACCACAAAAAAAGTTTTAGGTCTTTAAGGGTTAAAATTAAATAGATTTTGTTGAGGAGTTTAGATGCAATATGTACATCGTGTACTACATCTCAGTACTTGACAGGTAATCACAGTCTATGGAAGTGATCAACAACCATGTCGCCTCCCACAGATTTTTTGTGGAAATTCTGTGCTGTGAGTAGGTTGATAACTTCCTGAACGTTAATCTCATTGTGGGAGGTTGTTGTTAAACCTGGACCTAAAATAGGTTTAATGGCAAATGCATCCAGAGGTCTGTAATGACTGAACTGTTTTTTCTTTTTATTACCAGTATCCATCTCGAGACGGCGAAGGAGGCTCGTCTTATGATGAACAACGAGTTTATTATCCCAGTGACGGACGAGACGCGCTCCATCAAGCTGTTTCCTGATGAGTCAAAGAAGCATTCGCTGCCCGGCGTCGGCCTGAGCACCTCCCTCAAACCCCGCGTCAACTTCTCCCCCGTGGGCATCATCAGCATGAAGCGCCAGCAGTACATCTACAGCCCGCAGATACCGCTGGGCGTGCTGAAGGAGAAAGCCATCAGCATGCTCACGGAGGCCGTGCAGGGCGGAGGCACCCACATTCGAGACCCGGTGGGCGGCAGCGTGGAGTACCAGTTCGTCCCCATCCTCAAACTGATCGGAACGCTGCTGATTATGGGAGTCCTGACCAGCGACGAGGTCCGACTGATCCTCCTCCTGATCGACCCCAATGTGTTCGGCGAGGCGAAGGAGGCCGAGGAGGCAAAGGGGGATGAGGTTGCTGTGGCGGGGGAGAAGGAGGAGGTGAGCAAGAACGAGGAGAAGGCTGTGGAGGCAGGAGAGGAGGAGACGAAGGAGAGTAAAGCGCCGGTGAAAGGTCTGCTGGAGAAGTCCCTGCCAGAATCTGTCAAACGCCAGGTGAGGAAAATCAAAACACACACACACACACACACCAGTGATGAAACATGAGATTAAAAATAACTGCAAAAAAACTAAGTCCATCAATTTAGTTGTCAGCTTTTTAATTACATTCATATTTTATCCGTCTTATTTCCCTTCATGATTTGACACACTTATTCCTCATTTATCAACTTTTAATGAATTATCCCGATCTGAACAGCGACTGCATGAGAGCAAAGAAAAGTGTAGAAGCTGCAGAATACTAATTTCCTCATCACTGAGGCTGTTTACACGTGCACTAAACATCTGATCATTGTCCAATTTCTGGAGTTATCAGATTATTGGAGTGATCATGTAAACGGCCTAATGTGATTTTTCAGATTATGAGAAATCAGATTAATATACTTGGATTCCTCCCCAGTATTACTATATCTTCGTGCATGCATAGCTATTAATCTGATTTATTTTCTTATTTCCTTTTCTCTTGATTTGTTTATTTGGTGAGTAGAGGACAGTGCATAGTAATGAACACTCAGTACAAAAAACATGACTTTGTGTAAATAGTCTTCAACATTTGAAACAGGCTAAACATACAAACAAGACAATACACTATATACAGGGCTCAGTTGGTAGAGTGGGTTGTCCAGTGACTGAAGGGTTGGCAGTTCAAATCTGGCTCCAGCTGTCCACATGTCAAAGTGTCCTTGAAGAAGACACTGAACCCTAAATTGCTCCCAGTAGGTGTGGCAGCACCTTGCATGGCCGCCTACTAGTGTGTGTGAATGAGTGAATGTGAAGCTTTGTAAAGCACTTTGAGGGCACCATGAAGGTGTGGAAAATGTGCTACAGTATATAAGTGCAGTGCATTTACCATTTACAATACATTACTATAGAAAAGTGCACATCATACAAAAGTTAATATGGTAAATATAGTATAAAACTGCCAAGAATAACTATTGAGATGGAAATAAAATGCTGATCAGACATCATAGATATTTACATTTGATTAGACTTTCACCATTTTTTAGCACTTTTTAAAATGTAGAACAGTTTTTTTTTTTTGTTTTTTTACATCTGTGTATGTGCTAAAAATGGAAAATATAAGTGAAAGAAAATAAAATAATAGAAAGTTTGTGTTGATCATCACTACGTATGTTCCCCAAAAGAAATCGGATTGTGGACTAGGGGTGGGTTGTATGGCGAAAATATCATCACGATTTAAAAAAAAATAAAATAAAATCACGATCTGTTTTATTCCAGTTTTTTACATTGATCTCTGAACTTTCTGCAGACGCATGGTGAGCACGTAGTCATTGTGGAGAATGGATGTAATGGAATCTCTTTGCTTTGTTGGATCATCAATACATTCCAATCATTCACAATCTGATATCATCATATCGCACACCCCTATAATGGACTGAGACATGAACTAGGATTTTTTGATTATCATATTTCTGAGGTGCATGTAATTAAGTCAGATTTCATTTCTACAATTATCTGATTACTGAGAGTTATCAGATTTTTATGGTCATGTAAACGGGCTCAATGCGAAACGTTAAAGCCGAGGAAGATAAATTTAATCTGTGGACGACTGACATACAGGCTTTTACGTCTGACATGTCTCGCTACTTGAACTTAACAACTTTTGCTCACTTTATGAGAGAGAAGGATCCCTTCTAGTCTAAATTTAGATTTCTGCTAAATTAACCTGTTCGAATGGCTTTTATGAAGTGAATCTGGATTTTCTTTTCCTTTCAGATGTGTGAGCTGCTGCACTACTTCTGTGACTGTGAGCTGAAGCACCGCATCGAGTCCATCGTCTCCTTCTCCGACAACTTTGTGTCCAAGCTGCAGTTCAACCAGAAGTTCCGCTACAATGAACTGATGCTGGCACTCAATATGTCCGCCGCCGTCACCGCCAAGAAGACCAAAGAGTTCCGTTCCCCCCCACAGGAGCAGGTACTTCATGTTTGAGATCTAATTTACGTTTGAGGTATTATATTGTTGCTGTTGGGTGGAAACCTCTTAAGTCCATTTTTGGTCTTTTTTGTTTTTTGTCATAAAACGATTCTAATGGTCGGTCTTCACATTGACCTGATGGATGTACAAATATTTAACAATGATATGTTTTGATAACAGTTTGTAACTACATCTCTTATCTCCATTCATTTATTTAGAACAGGGGTCTCAAACTCATTTTCTTTCAGGGGCCACATTCAGCCCAATTTGTTCTCAAGTGGGCCGGACCAATAAAATAATAGGATAATAATCTATAAATAATGACAACTCTAAAGTTTTGTCTGTGTTTTAGTGCAAAAAACCCCCATTAAATTGTGAAAATATTTACTTTTATAAACTATCCAAACAAAAAAGATGTGAATAACCTGAAAAAACTGAAATTTCTTAAACACACTTACTCACTCTTCAATGAAGAGTTGCTTTGAAGAGTAAGTGCGCTCGACGATTGACTTGTTTGGGCTTCTGGAAAACAGTGCTGCAAACAAAGTGGTAAGTTGCTACTTGAACAAACACGCTGTTTTAACATCGTTTTCATTCGCTTTGAGTCATAAACGCCACAGGGTTGTATTGTAAGGTGTCTTCTGATGTTGCGTGACTATTGTGGTAAGATTTGGAGCATGTTAAGATGTTAAAAACCTGCCCCTATGGGTTAGCTGTGAGCACTAACTTTCTGGTCAAAAATCTCGATGTAGGTTGCACTAAAACTTCTCGCGTCTTCGGTACAGGCGTTTCTCGGGTAGCTCGAGCAATAGAAAGCATGTTGAAAATGACCGAAGTTGCCCTTTAAGAAAAATAAGTGCAATTTTGTACCTCAACTTATCATTTCTGCATGTGCATTATAGATTGGATCTAACCGGTAGAAAATTGTTCAAATTGCGCTTCATTTTCTTTAGACATTTCAGTTGTTCATATTAATTCAGGTTATTCACATTTTATTGTTACACGATCATTTGGAAATGTAAATATTTTCATAATTTAATGTTATTTTTTGCACTAAAACGAAGACAAAAATTTGAAGTTGTCATTATTTACAGGCATAATGTAATTTTTTTTCACGTCAAACCTAGAAGAAAATATGGAGTCGTTATTTTTTAAAGGGTTTTGTGCTATCATTTTACTTCAGATCCTATTGGTTTGTATGTGGAACCTGAACAGCCTTGACTCTTGAATTTTTGCACTTTGCAAATTCATCCCACGAGCTGGATTGGAACCTTTGGCAGGCCGCATTTGGCCCCTGAGCCACATGTTTGAGATCCCTGACCCTAACCCCCCTTTCCTGAAAAATAATTTAGGACATAAGAGGTTTCCACCTGACAGCGACAATACTCTGGAACAAACCTACAAATGAGCACTCTAGGCCTGGGGCTGCAAAAGAAATCAATCAATGACCTTTTACTGAAACACTGTCAGAGGAATAGACCTTTTTATATTCCTCATGGCACCTCTTACTTTTTTTATCGTTCCTTTGACCATATGTTTGGTAAATTAAGACTTAAGTGAGTTGATTGTGCACTGAGAGTTAATGTCTGGAAGATTACAAAAGAGCTGGTATTGATCCCAAAGGTGAAATACGAGTGTTTAACTCTGCACAAGACTCCCACATTTTTAGGCCAGCTGTAAACATTGTCTGCACTTTTTCAAAAAAGAAACAGAATCTAAGAGCTCAGACATATGAGATGTTTGAAAGGACTAGTTTCACCCCTAAACATCTGTTACGTCCCAGCCGAGGGGTTTACTAGGACGTTCATAATATGCTCAACTTTGGTTCACTCCCAATTACAAAGACCAGACAGAAAAACAAAACTAAAGTTCACAAGATTTATTTTTAATCAACTAAAGGAGGGTAGGAGAAGGTTTGGCTAAAACAACAAACAGAAGTTCTTCTCCAAAAGGTAAAACTAAATACTCTATTCTCAAAACAAAATACAATATACTAATCTAAACTCCCTAAACGAAAAAAAACAAAAAACAGGAGAGAAAGTCAAACAACAAGAGCCACCCTCTCCTACTAGTACAATACACAATATCAAAATAAACATGTAATAGTTCTGAAATGAACCCAATTGCAGGAAGAGGCAGGAATAGAGTTTAAAGGTTTTTACTGAGAGTCTTGTATTAAACACACAGTTCAAACAATCAAAGTCACAGTCAATAGTTCTCTTCATCACCCAAAGGTCCGCGCAGCTCTTTGGGTCCAGGTCCCACTGTCTGAGGCTGGTCCCGTGAAGGATGAGGGGCACGCTGGGTCGTTGGTCCAATCTGGTCCGGAGTCCATTACCGAGGAGGGCGAAGAGGGGCAGACTGAAGGCTTGGTCCAGGGGCGAAAAGCGGGTCGGGTTCTGGGGCTGAGGTAGACTGAAGGCTTGGTCCAGGGACGGAAGGCAGGTCAGGCAGAAAGGGAACAGGGTTTCCAGAGAGCAGACTAGTTGCTTGGTCAGACAGAATGATCAGAAGTAGGAGACAAGAGACAGGAACCGAAGACAGAAACAGGTCATACACCAAAAAGCCAAACCAGAAAGATTGCTGGAATGTTGTGCTCGGCATCGAACAAACTGGCGAAGAATGAGAGACAGAGCAGGGTATATAAAGGGAGGAGATAACGAGGAGCAACTGAGAGACCAAGTGAACAGAGTTAGGTAATTAGGTGAAAGTTCAGAGTAGGGACAAGGCACAAAAGTCAGGGAAAGCTTAAAGCATGAAAAAACCACAACCAAAAGAATCAAGATATGACAGAACATCAAAATCTATCTACATCAAAATCTGTGCCTTTTGTAGGTCTGATCTGTAATACACATGTACAGTTGTGGAAAAAATTATTAGACCATCAACAGTCATTAAAAATAATGGTTATACAATCAAGTACTAACTCCTGTGTGTATCATGTGATTAAAACAGACAGAAAAGAAAACATGGAATGTCTAAAAGCACTGTT
>JAQQZY010000017.1:10045341-10062764 GCA_030068375.1 Ostorhinchus rueppellii | reverse complement strand
AAATTATTAACATTTTTAATCCAAAGGCATAACAACAACATTACAAGATATTTTTATAGAGCTATTTAACAGGAGAGTGTTTTTTTAAATGTTCAATAAATGCAGTTCTAAATTCAAGACATAATCGTGTAAATAATTGTGATTTCAATATGGATAAAAAACAATCGTGATTATAATTTTTTCCATAATCGAGCAGCCCTTCATGAAAGTCCAAATCAACCCATGTCATTTTGTTACATTGCAGACATCTGAGCTAGTTTGTTTTGGTTTCACACCTCACTTCACAAATTTTATTTAATTTTTCATTTCACTTTTGCAATTAAAAAAGCACATGTGTGTGAGACAACCCAAGAGGTAAAAAAAAATTACACCCAAATAAGTATAAACAAGACTATATTTTAAAAAAAAAAAGTACAAATGAGTGGTACTGAATGAAAAGATGAAGAAAGCATTTGAGGTGTTGGTGTAGGTTTGGTACTTTTTGACTACACTGTAAAAAGTAAAACATTGAATCAACTTAATCAACTTAAATTTTTTCTTCAATAGGTCACACATAAATAAATAAAAAAATAGTTAAGAGAACCAAATTAAATTATGTTAAATGGAATTTAATGTGGTTCACTCAACTTTTTTTTTTTTTTAATGTGTGACCTATTATAAGTTGATTCAATGTTTTACTTTTTACAGTGTATGTATGGATATGAAATTGACATTTGTTGTAAATACATGCAAGCGGACACGTACACAAGTTGGAGTTGGCATCGATACAACAAATTTTCAATTTTGCAAGAACTCTAAAGAACGTTGTATGCCATCCCATCCCTCTTTGGACTGATTTGTAGATGGGAGCTCATCTGAGTGCGGCGTGCTATTAATTCAACAGGAGGTACTTTGTGTCTGAATGGAGGAAAATGAATGGACAAAAACAGTCCCATTTCTTTATCTTCAGGAGGTATTGCCTGCCTCTGTGTCAGAAAATATTTATGAAAGTTATGCTAGTTTCTATGAAAACTTCCTTGTCTTCTCCCCAAGTGCCACCATGAGCCATTTTTCTTTCTCATAGTTCTTTTTTGTTTCGTGTCAGATGATAAGCCGCAGTTCCTTCTTGTATTCTGTCCAAAAATCCTGAACCACCAGTGTGATTCAGGTTGAAACTAAGGTGAATCTTTTTGGCCTCGGACTCTTTCATCTAAAAACAAGTGCGCAGAGAGAGGAAAAAGTGTTAAAAACTTCATCCGTCGTACACTGATGAATGTCATGCTAAGAGGTTGAAGTAAGCCAAGAGCAACAACTTAATACCCAGTAAAACCACAAGTGTAATGGAGAGGGTAAGGCAGTAAACCAGGCCTGAGAGGGCATGAGAGGGGTCAGAGGGAGGCCTCTCGGTTTGTCCTTTTCGGGCAGTGCTGACAGAAGCTGGAAGAGATGGTTGTGATTTAATGCCACAGCCAGTGCCAAGCGTGAATTGAAGTTCAGACAGACAGGCCTCAGGGAGACATTCAGGCCTTCGCATCTGACTCTCACAGTCTGATCACGTAGTCTCTGACATAAATTCCGGACCAGTTTACTGCCACTTGATATGTGTAGTTCAATTACAGTGCCATATAAAGTGGCAGTAAGCATGGCCTGTAAGTGTACGTCACAATTTTAATCGTTATGCCTGGATTATCTTCATATTTCCTAACTTTACTGGTTGTAGTTGTAGCAGGCTAAAGGGTAAAAGTTGTTTAATTTTCAAGAGTTTTTAGAAGTGGAGACATTTGATATCACTAAAAGTTGCAGTCTGATTTCCTTCAATGTGGATGTTTTCAAAGTGTAATTCGCCATTGGGAAGATGGATATTTTTCTTAGTGATTTTTTTTTTTTCCCCCCTCAAAGATTCTGTCAAAATGTACTTTAGCATGAGCAAAGCTTGTTTCACTCATCCAGACTGGATACTAAACCATCATAGAACTTACATAATGAAAGTGCACAAGATGAAGGTGAAATGGTTTTGTACTTTATCAGAGTTGTAGCAAAGCTTAGATGATTAAACAGCTGCTTGGATTGATCAAAATTGATCAAAATCACCTTCTCCTGAGGTTGGCTTGATTAGATTTTCAAAACCATTAAAGTACGACGTTTCAACTTTGTATTAAAAACCAAACGTTTGACTTTGTCCACAGGAAATCGCCTTCCCAAAGATGGTCGCTAGCTGTTGTCGCTTCTTGTGCTACTTCTGCCGTATCAGCCGCCAAAATCAGAAAGCAATGTTTGACCACCTGAGTTATCTGCTGGAGAACAGCAGCGTCGGACTGGGTAAGTAGAACCAGATGGATGTGGACAATCTGAGGCACATAAAAATGTGAGGAATCGCTATAAACAAAGGGGAATGGAGAGAAGTTGAGGTATGAGCCAGGTAGGAGAAGTTGAAGGGTATAGAAGCAGAAAACTATAATAATAGGGAACTTTAATGGGATTCTTTGACATTTTCCATTACTTGGAAGTTTTTGAGGAAACTTAGACATGCCCCTTTGCTGCCCTCAAAACAATATGAAATGTTAACTGAAATCAATAAGCGGCGGTTTCTGGAAGAGTTTTCCAACTAATTAAAGTAGGGACACAAAGTTATCACCCGTATTATGACAAGTGGCTGGTGGAAATAACAGCCTCTAATTCAAAATGTCAAAGTATCAGTTTTAAATGAAACCGGCAGAGGAGGAGGCAGACACACAGAGAGGGAAGAGGGGGGGGGTTGGGGGTTATTTAGTCATGCAGTGTAGGACTGATGAGTCACTGGGCTTCAGCTGCTGTAAACTAAAGCACCTGTCTGTAAAATAAAGACCATCGACAACATCGAACATATTACATCTGCTGACGTATGCAGTATAAGCAAGAAATGGTGTCTGTGAGGCATGAGAAATGAAGGATATAGTCACAATTTAAACAGATTTGTCTTCGAACTGTGAATAAATGGAGTCAAAATATGACATAACATTTATTGTTTAGTCGGAGCCCTCTTTTATTTTGTTTTCACTTCTGTCCTGACCTTAAAATATTGACATTTTCCTTAAGTTCAGAGCCTTTTTCTCTATCATTTAGTAAAAGCAGTCATAAAAGAGCCCACATATTACTCTGTAAGTTCATAATGTTATCACCTTCTTCAAATGATTGCATAAATAACTAAATTTTTTTCAGATTTTTCAGGAAACACGAAAAAAAATTAACTAGAATTTGCATATTTGACAATGTAGGCGAAAAAGAAAAAAGGGACTCAGGCAATTATTTCAGGAAGGTGACTATATGTGTCTTTTCTGTTTTCTTTATTTTCCAATAGTAATTTTATTGATTTATTTTGCACATACGTAACATTGATCAAAGACAAAATGAAAGAGTAAAGGTGCAGGGAGAGGCAAACGGTTTGTTTTAAAGCAGAGGTGTCAAACATACGGCCTGGGGGCTAAAACTAGCCCGCCAAAGGTTCCAACCCGGCCCACAGGATGAATTTACAAAATGAAACGATTGCACTGAAGACATTAGATATGGCAATGTGTCAAGAATGTCAAATTACATAATGAAAATATTTACATTTAGAAACTATTGTCACAATAAAATGTGAATATCCTGAAATATTATGAACTTGAATACTTTTAAGAAAAAAAAAAAGTCAAATTTGAACAAGATAATAGATTCATGGTGATCTGTATGTTGTGTTGATGTTATTGTTGTTGAAACTTTACTTATTTTTCTTAAGAAATGTCAGATTGTACATGGTAGTTCAGGTTATTCATATTTTCACATTAAAATAAAGCGAAATTTTGGATTATTATGCAAAGGTTACTATTATGTCTGGTATTTTACTGGTCTCCTGGTGACCCTAGTGAGGATAAAACGGGTTCAGAAAATGAATGAATGAATCTTACTGGGCCGGCTGACTTCAGATCATGTTGAGCTGAATGTGGCCCCTGAACTAAAATGAGTTAGACACCCCTGTTTTAAAGCTTCCACCTTATACATAAACAGTATAAAAGTTATGAGACCATAGTCCATACACATTCAGAATTCATTAAAAAAGAAAGAGAATATATTCTTTCTTTTTTAATGAATTCTGAATGTGTATATTATGGTATTCCCCCAGCCTGTAATACCATGCATGGTTAATATTCACTCACATATTCGTTGTATTATTTGTTATCCTTTGTCTATGGTTTAGATTTCAACTGGAACTGATGTCTTTAAGCTGCTATGTTTGGTAGAAAACAGAATAGAAAATGCAGCTCACATATGCAGACAGACTGCCCCCTGTTGTTTAGAAGTAGGCAAGTATAAGTATTGGCTTTGACACTGATGCTGTGTGTGTGTGTGTGTGTGTGTGCGTGTGTGTGTTTAGCATCTGAGGCTATGCGAGGCTCAACTCCTTTGGACGTGGCAGCGTCCTCGGTGATGGACAACAACGGCCTGGCTCTGGCCCTGGTGGAGCCCGATCTGGAGAAGGTTTGTCTGTTCAGCATTAAAATGAAAACAACATGCCACAAAAATAACCGACTGCAAAGTAACTGAGGGGTAAAACAGTCAGAGAGACAGTATATTTGGCCATCTCACTTATTACCATCTATAACTTGCAGAAATGTGAAATGTAAAAGTAATTATCAACTATTTCTAATGGTAAACCTGACTTTATATGCCATCCCAAAAATGATCAAAGTGTTTGGCTCAGCCTTCCACTCTGAGGCCAGTGGTCTGGAGGCTGATAGGATTACCACTCAATGTTTATTCTGTTCATTAAAGCTGCTTACCCCTAGCTGTTTTTTATTAGAGCAGAGAAATCAGTCACATGATACTTGATTCAGTGTTAAATGGCTATTCCGGGCCTTATGAAACCAGTAAAGTGAAGTCAAATTACTCATGACCTGCTAAAATGATGTTAATTAGAGAACTGGATAGTTTGTGGGAAGACTACATGTAAGTTTAATTAAATATCCTGAAAAGGCTTGTAGTCAAACTCATAGAACAGTCAGATGAAATTAGTCTTGGGGGTTATTTTATTAAAATCCACTGAGTTGTTGTAAAAATGATTCAATTCTTAATTTTAATCAAGACCGTTTTTACTTTTGCTTCAACTGTCTCTTATTGTTTTAATTTCTTTATTTTTCATCTTTTCTCCATTTTCCTTTTGTTTAATGTTTTGTTCTGCTATTGTCCTAGTGTTACTCTATGATTTTAATGTAATTTTATTGGGGCTTTCAAAAATTAACACTGATTAATCCATCATCATGATTAATCTGATTTTTAAAATTTAGCTCAATTAACTGATCTGCAGCAAAGAATGAGGCTGAACGTCTCCAAGCAAAGCATTTTGGGCAGTTTGTCCAAGTAGAGTCAACATCATGCAGGTGCACTTGGGCAGTTGATCCGGTAGTGACAGGCAGCAGAACCAGCCCATTAAATGGAACACACTAAAGCTGCACAATATATCTAAAAAATATCATTATCATGATAACGAAATCTGCAATATTCATATCGCAAAGACGTGTAAAACTTTATTTTCTTTTTTTTTCTATTAACTTTCTGTTTTCCACACCATGGGGTACCAGAGTGGTCTAGTCTATCACTCTAACATGCTAGTTCTTCTATCAAAAAACTGAAATATTTCTACCGCTGCTGGTTGAATGCAAGTTTACATGTTATTAATATTGAAAGGATGTGACTATTTCCCAGAGCACAACTTTGTCCAAGGCCTGAATACTAATATTTACAGATTTTATTTTCATATGCAGTATTTACCAAACCAGACAAGCAACAGAATATAGTTTAGTTCAAGCTCTTCCATGGTGGAACTCTGCCACTTTCGTTATCAAATACAACAATGTCATTTACACATTATTATATGCAAATACAGTGATACATTTTGTAGTAGTACACTACAAATTATAAATAATTGTGTCAGCATACAAACAATTGGCTCATTTTAACATTGTTATGGAATGTTTTTCTTAGATTAAATTGGTATTTATTTAGTTGGATGAGAAATATCGAAATATTATCGTTATCACAATGATGTACGCCCGTATCACATATCGTAAATTTTGCCAATATCACGCAGTCCTAGAACACACTAAACAGCACGTTGGTCCTCTGGATGGAATTATGAGGACAAAAAAAACAAGACAGAAGAGTTGTTTTAAGGTGTTTTGTTTCAAGTTGTTTGCTGAAACTGTTTTAGGTGTTTAATAAACACAATAAGTGCATATATATTCCCTTCTTTCTTGAGTCTGTTTGCTCATGTAAAATGGAACACCATTAATATAGATCAAAACTCAATGATATTTTAATCAACATTAATCCACAGCAACCCTGATTAATCTGATTAAAAATTTTAACTGTCTGGCATCACTAAATTTTATGTGTTTGTGCCTTTGGAAAGCACTTTGAATTGCCTCGTATATGAATGGTGGGATGCAGATAAATTTGCCTTGCCTAAAAAATAAGTTAGATAGGAATAGAAACATCATGCCACACAGGTTTTTGTCAGTGAAAAATGAAATGTGACTTTGTGCCACTTGAACACGCTGCCTCAGCAAATGCTTTCAAGACCACACAGTTACTGAACTGACAGTCAAACCGACAAGAGTGTTCCCTTGTAATTCCCAGAGGAGAAACTAAATGGCGGTGCGTGTGTGCAGGTGGTGACATATCTGGCAGGCTGCGGTCTTCAGAGCTGCGCCATGCTGGTTGCTAAGGGTTACCCCGACCTGGGCTGGAACCCCATCGAGGGAGAGCGCTACCTGTCCTTCCTGAGGTTCGCCGTCTTCTGCAACGGTAAATTTCCTTTCACGATGATCAAATGGAAAATGTTCAGTTCATGTGGTGACAACAGAATAGACGAAAAGCAACGATAATGACGCAAAACTTCAGTCAGAGATGCACCGCTGACTGGAGCTGGCAGGTTTATTCCCCACATATCCTCTTCTTTGCTGTGAAACGTATAATGATTCACGTCATGCACACAGTGGGACAGACGGCAACATCACAGCTGCAAACACACACTAACATGTCAAAGTACAAGTCATTCTGTGAGTGATGAAGACGCAAAGAGCCACATTATTAGAGATGACTCGACAGTGAGTTGAAAATCACATGTCTCTGCAGCAGTGACACCAGTCTGCTAAACTGAGCAATGAGTAATCACTCTTATCTGCCACTGCTCTGAAAGGAAAACATGTGAGATAAAGCGTGATATATTGCAGCTCTTTTACAGTCGGATTACATCTCTGTCCTGTTCCACGGAGGTCTTTATTTTCACTGTTTGTTTCAGTGAGCAAAATATGGTCCTGGAGAAACAAACAGGAAATCAAGTTATTTACTAGGCTGTGTGTTTAATAGGAATTTCCCAAAAAAGAAATTAGTTTGAGTTCTTATGTTACACAATCAGAAAGTCAGTCTGACTCAGAAATCAGAATTTTATTTTATTTTTTTCCAGAATTTAAAAAAAAAATTCTGACTTGTTCCTTAACGGACTACAGAATGATGGTTGCACTGTCTTCATATACCAGGTGAGAGCGTGGAGGAAAACGCCAATGTGGTGGTGAAGCTGCTGATCAGACGTCCTGAGTGTTTTGGCCCCGCCCTCAGAGGAGAGGGTGGACAGGGTCTGCTGGCCGCCATGCAGGAGGCCATCAAGATCTCTGAGGATCCAGCCCTGGACCTTCCAAAATCTGCTGCTGGAGTCACTGCTACGCAAGTGTCTTTAACATTAGCTCACTAAAGTGTTCAATTTGGCCCATGTGATGACTGCAAAATTCAACTGTACTATACAGTCATGGGAAAAATTATTAGACCACCCTTATTTTCTTCAATTTCTTGTTCATTTTAATGCCTGGTATGAGTAAAGGTACATTTGTTTGGACATATATAATTATTCTGCCCCTGTGTGTGTGTGTGTGCGTGCGTGTGTGTGTGTGTGTGTGTGTGTGTGTGTGCGTGTGTGTGTGGCAGAGCCGGCCCAAGGAATAGGCAAACTAAGCACCTGCTTAGGGCCCTGCAGCCACTAGGGGACCCCCCAAATGCAAATTTAAAAAAAAAAGTTTTTGCATGCGTGAGTGACTGTTTATATACAATCAAAATCATACTATTGTACACACTTTTATGTGGTGCTGTTGATGTAGACTAGTGATTCTTCCTGCCTCTGTTTCAATGTGAAAATGCTGCACAGGAATGTGTGCCTCCTGCCATGACGCTACACGTCCAACTCATGAGTACTACCAATCAAAACAATGTCACAAAAAAGGATGTACCTTTCTGGGGCTGAAAAAAGAATGAGAGGAAAGAGGAAGAGGAGAAAAAAATGCAAATAAAACAAACAAAAAATTGAAATAGAGGACCCCAAAATCCGATTTTGCTTAGGTCCCAATGGAGGCTTGGCCCGGCGCTGGTGTGTAGCTCGGCAAATAGATAACAGTTTTCTCAAAAAAAAGCCGGAAGCAAAAACTTCTTTCCAAGTTTTAGTTGCACTCGCTGTAAAACTGCAAACACACATACATAATATGTCTCAGTTATTCACATTCAAATGAACAGGAAATAAATCGCTAGCTCAATGCTAACTTTAATGGGAAAATCCATAAACACGCTAACGATTAGCAGTTACAGATTAATTTAGGATTTATAACGTCTTATCCAGCAACCAGTTCACATATGTTTTTACTATTCATTTGTACAACAACTGAACGTAAAGTACTCACAGGCAAACATTGTTCTGGCCGTACAAACAGTGAGAAAACCGTGTCTGTTTGCGCCTTATAGTTGAACTGGCTACGGGAACACCGAAAGGACAAAACATACGTTACTATAACCTATTCTGACCACTAGAGGGCCCCTTTTGCTTGCTTTTAACGAGAACATCACAATAATAATAACAACAAAAATAGCTCACAGTAGTTTAATTTCAGAGCTGATATCTATCCATTTTCCATATTTTCTTGATAAACAAAATCCCTTCAGTTCTTATATCAGTATCTATGTCGTTGTACTGACAAAAATAGTACTTTAAGACATTCCATGTTTTCTTTTCTGTTTTAGTCACATGATGCACACAGTTAGTACTTAATTGTGTAACTAATGTTTTTGATGACTTTTGATGGTCTAATATTTTTTTCCTCGACTGTACTATACAGAAAATATTAACAGTCCAGGGTGTCTCAGTTTAGTTCAGGGTCACATTCAGGCCAATGTGATCTCAAGTGGGTCAGACTAGTAAAATAATAACATAATAATACACACCAATGTATGATACACACATTTTTCTATTTAAGTAAAAAAAAAAAGAAAAGTAACATTACAGAAAATATTTTATATTTGCAAACTATCCTTTCACAAAAAAATGTGAATAACCTGAATGTATATGAACAATCTGAAATGTAAATGCAATTTTAACATTATGCTGCTGATGTTTCTGAAAATGTTGTTCATTAGGCTGTTTGACACTTTAGAAAGATTTTTTTTTTCTCATCAGGGTAAAGAAGTTTCGTCTTGTTGATTTTGTTTATGTTTGTTGATTTTTATTTAATTTTCCTCAAAATTCCATTCATGTTTTATTCTTGTTCTTCTTTATTTTGTTCATGTTCCTCGGATTTTTTGTAAATTGACATTATTTATTGGTTAATAATAGTAATAGATTCCCTTCCTAAAGCCCTTTTCATTCAGCAGAATCTCAAACTGCTACTAATCTAGAGATACAGGAGGTTGTTATTATTATAATTTTACTTGTCTGACCCACTTCAGGTTTTATTGGGCTGTTTGAGTCTCCTGCTTTAGACAGATTCTGTTCTCATCAGGGTAGAGAAGTCTCTGAATTAGCATGTAGATAATTAGAAGAAACTAAAAATCTATTCAGTGCCTCAGAAATATTGGTCCTTATTGAATCTTTAATAATGCTGCACCAGTATAAATCTGATACATTTTATAGTTCATTCTGACTAATAAAGTTTTCTGAATAATTTGATAGAGAAAGTTAAAGCATTATATGAGTGTGCATGCCTTATTAGAGACTCAGTCTTGCAGAATGGAGGTTTGACATTGATGGAAGCTGTGGTAAGTCTGTAGAAAGTGTTGGCGTCTGCCTGCACACATCAGTATGCAGAGGCTGTAATGTACTGGCTGCATTTTAATGGGGAAGGCTGTTATTGCCTGAAGAGAGCAGAGGGACTGTGAAGCTGGTAAAAATCAATATGTATAACAGGAGAACTGTAAAGAAATCATGTATTGTACCAAAACATTGTAGTAAATGTTGATATCAGCCAGTTTTCTGTGTAAAATATCTTGCATGTGTATAACTGCAGTACTCGAATGCTTTGCAGTGATGGAGATAGATTTTCCTTCTGCTCCACTGATGTTTTTGTGTCGGTATGTCCAGGTCTGGTGAGGAGGAGGGAGAAATCATCCACATGGGCAATGCCATCTTGTCCTTCTACTCGGCTCTTATTGACCTGTTGGGACGTTGTGCTCCAGAGATGCATGTGAGGATCCAGACCAATTATTCCGCTGCGCAGTGAACTATAACCTGCAGGGCTGGAGGCTTAAACACCAGCCTATAGTCGACTCAACTCCATTTTTCCAGCTTTACACCAAGACCGGAAGGGATTTTAAGGAAGTCGGTCTATTGTTGAATATGTGTTCGTTTGCATTTTCAGCTTATCAATGCGGGTAAAGGTGAGGCTCTGCGTATCCGAGCCATCCTGCGCTCCCTGGTTCCCACTACAGACCTGGTTGGAGTCATCAGTATCCCTCTGAACATGCCTGTGGTTAATAAAGGTGAGCTGGTTGGTGCTAGATGGCTCATTTATTCTCTTACAAATATGGATGTTGGAAAGTGGCCGATTTGTAAACCAGCTCTTAAAGGAGTTCTATGTATTGATGTACTGATATTCCAGACTCTCAACATCAGGGGGAAGTCTCGTTCCAGAGCACACTTAAAGGGGTCTTATTTTGCTAAACCCACTTTTATTAGTCTTTGGTTCATTTATTTGTGTATTTGGACCCTAATAGTACAAAAAGTTTGAAGTTGAACCTTCCAGGTACTGCAAAGATATCTTTATATTGATTTTGTAAAAAATCGAGTGGATTTCTACAACCTGTTCTAATTCCTGATTTAATTGTTGTATTTATTTATTTAGTTGCAGGACCGTATGTATTGGCATTAGGTGCATAGAACAAGATGCATGCACCAGATTTAGCAGAAAAGCCAATTTTTATCTGTTGTCCTGGACAAATGACAAACATAATAAAACGTCACATAGATTACGAAGATTGAACACACTGGAAGAAAACTGTTACAGAGAGAAGAGAAGAATAAATAAATAAACTGATAGACTAATTGTACAATACAGTAGCACGTTTTTGTTACGTCTACAACTAGTTGCGTCACAACATTTGTACATATAAAGTCAGGACTTCCGACAAACATTTCTCTGAGTACGACATAATTGTTTGTCAGCAGCAGCAGTTGTGGTAAAAACTGAAAATATGTCCAAACTTTGAGGAGATAACATAAAATGTTCAGTTGTTGGTTGTATTAATGAACACAAGTGGCTGAACAGGACAGAAAGCACGGTCAACGACCTGGAGGGGGCGGGGCCTGTAGTGGCTCAAAACAACCTTTCTAGTGTCATGACTCAGAAATAGGGTTGAACCTGGACCTGTCGAGTTGAATTAAGGAAGAATTCAGACCCGAGCAGAGCATTTACAGTTTATGTAGACCACAGCGAAATGTTTTAAAATGTATAATTCCATTTAAAAAGCAAAATATCACTCCTTTAAAACTATCAAAGCCACCAACGAACCGGTACTATGTATCGCCAGACTGTTTCACTTATTGAATAAAGTATAAACTACTAAAGTATGAAGTATTCTTGAATTAAAAAAAAAAAAAACAAAACCCTCACATCCAGTTATCTTGAAAGCCAGTCATTGTCTTTAAATCTTCATTAAGTTATCTCATTAACTGATAGTTTACATTATAGCTCAGCTAGCTTAGCACTGTTTATAGACAGAAACTGGTCACAGTAAAACCATACTGTTTTCTGCACAGTTTATGTTGTCAATAGCTGCAGTAAAGACCTGTTTAGAATCGTTCAAATGTAACAAAAATAAAAACATGATAACTTCATACATTCATAAGCCTCATAATTAAACTCAGCGTATAGACACAATGCTGTGATTTTAGCATCAAACTCCATTCTTTTCATTTAGGGCTGTGTCCAGCAAAAGTGCTCCTAGTTTTTATCACTTTATCACTTTATTTGACTCTAAAAGTTGTATTTTTAATGGTTCTAATCCCATCTTGTCACTTTCTGATGCTTCAGTCGAAGGCCTCATGGTGTTAGTTTTCCTCACCACAGAAAACCAGAAAAGTCACTCAGTACTCCCTCTAGTGGTAACTTAAATCTGCCAGACTGCTCATTTCATATCTCATTTATCCAGTACATTGACATATTTGCGATAGCTTCAGAACTCTTTATTCTAAACACTGTGATCATTTTAGGGTCATATTGGAATATTTTAAAGTAGAAATGCAGCATAAAACTCCTCTGTCATTTTAAAGTGGACACAGTGGGTTTTGGATCATTCAAGCCTAAAATTACACTCAGATTTAGTTCCGTTACAAAATGTTTTTCTTTAATTGGCATACACAAGCAGATGCCTACAGTTATTTATCCATACTTCGTCAGTATTTCTTTTCTGAAACCTTTCCAACGGTGGCTGTATGATTGTAAATGACTGTCCTGTTCCTGCCAGGCATCGTTCAGGAATTAATTTCTGCTCTTTTTCGGTTTCTATGTGGGGGAAAATGAATGCCTCCGGGGTGTTGACAATGCTTCCCTCGTTTGTGCTGTGCCAAAGCGTCTGTGTGTAGTTATTTAACCTTTTCTTAGGGCTTTTCAGTAGCAGTTGTTTCTGGCTTTTGCTAATAAAAAAGTAAACTATGGCTTAAATTACTTTTGAAATTGGTTTCTATGGCTTGTCATGTTTAAAATTAATTCCTCCATGAATGTATCCCAGAATGCCTCTTCCTTATGATTCATCTTTAAGGTTTCTTTATTTCATATCCTATAAATTATGTCTGTAATATTGGATTTGAGTGATAATAATAACACAAATGCTTCGAAATCTTATATTTTAATAACAGCTTTTCTAAAATATTTTAACCTGTAGATGGTTCTGTGACTGAGCCGGACATGTCGGCCTGTTTCTGTCCGGACCACAAGGCTCCCATGGTGCTCTTCCTAGACAGAGTGTACGGCATCGAGGATCAGGGCTTCCTGCTGCAGCTGCTGGAAGTCGGCTTTCTGCCTGACCTCCGAGCTTCAGCATCTCTGGACACGGTGAGATTGGGAATTATCAGTTACTTTTACCTTGTCTTTCCAAACTTCAGTGCTTTTCATATCATACATTTGACTGATAAACTGTCAAATAATCTATCCTTGTCTCCTAAAAGGTTACATTTGTATATTATCTTTGCGTTATTGCACAATATAAGGCCTTAGCTTTCTAGTGGCGGCTTTTCAATCGCTGCTCTTCTTTCATTTTTGTTTAATATTTCTTTGTTTGACTCTCTAGTTTGCTCATTAGAGACAATAGAGAAAAGTTGATAAAACAGCAAACAGTTTTACTTTCAGAGCAAATGTTACTGCAAATGGAGTAAACCTACTGAAAACTATTTCTGCATTCTAACTCGCAAGGCAAACTGCAAATCTTTACCATCACCCTGACCACCACAATGTGTCACCCACCAAATGTCAAATGCACAAGTAAAGCTATTGTAAGAATTTTCCAGAAACTATTTCTCTTCAGCCACTGCCCTTTTCAGACTTTGCTGAATGATGAAACATTGGGCGGCTTTGACACTGGGGAAAACGGAGGCCTTTTCAACTGTACTTTTAAAGAGCTTTTCTTCTATACTGACCCAACCACATAAAATTTCCTTTGTATAAGACCCCTGAAACCTGTGCTGTGCGAGACACACGGAGACTGCGCTGAGTCAATTTGCCCTTTAGCAATATTTATTGTTGGTTTGTTTCCCAGGAGGTGTTGAGCACCACAGAGACGGCGTTGGCCATGAACAGATACATCGGTTCTGCTCTGCTGCCTCTGCTGACCCGCTGCGCTGCTCTGTTCGCCAGCACTGAACACTACGCACAGCTGGTCGACTCTACACTGCAGACCATCTACCGACTGTCCAAAGGCCGCTCGCTCACCAAAGCCCAAAGAGACGCCATTGAGGAATGTCTGCTGGCTATCTGCAAGTAAGCTTTACTCTGACTCAGATGAGTGACTTCAACCTGTGATGTTCCAAACACTGCTGCTGTGAATGACTTTAATGACCATATTTATGTTCCAGTTGACCAGTGCGTGTAGGTTTGGTCCCCATTTCTTGCAAAAAAACCAGAAATCCTATATGTTTTGAACTTTACAGACATCTGCGTCCCTCCATGATGCAACAGCTGCTCAGAAGGCTGGTATTTGACGTTCCCCTGCTCACTGATTACTGCAAGATACCGCTCAAGGTGAGACAATGGACACTTTGATTTACGAGTTGATAAACTTTATGGTATTATAGCTTGCAGACAAGGGCATTTTACATTTAACAGCCCCTTCATCTTCATCACTTTCTTTGCACTGGACAGTCAGCATTTTCTGTTTTAAATGTCAGTACAAAGTCAGGTGACGTTTTCACTTTTCATTCGACATACAGTGCGTGGTAGTGATTATTGTGACTGACATTATGGTCCCTGTAATGAATAGAATAGAACAGAACAGAGCAGAATAGAATAGAATAGAATAGAATAGAATAGCCGTCACTATCATTGTGTGTATGATGAAATTAAGAATGCTACTCCAGTCAGTCCATCAAAATTAATAAACACCAGTACTACAGAAAATAAGACTAGAGCAAATATCAAATAAGAAAATCGAATATATAATTTTACAGACATAAGATAAAAACAGAGAGAAGTAGAATAAAACTAAATGAATAAATAGACACAAATGTACAGTGTTAATATGAATGAAACTACATACAGTGATGAAGCGCATGGATAATTGAAGAATAATCCTCTTTCATTGTATTTTTGATTGATAGCTGCTCACCAACCACTATGAACAGAACTGGAAATACTACTGCCTGCCATCTGGTATGGGCAGCTTCGGCATAGCTTCAGAAGAAGAGCTCCTCCTGACTAAGAAACTCTTCTGGGGAATCTTTGACTCTCTTTCTCAGAAGGTAAAGTCAGAAACGGCTTTATATCAAATATTTTAGCAACTGTATTTGAGTAAATATTTAATATATTGGACCGCTGTGATGTGGATTTGTATGGTCTGTGTCTTGTGTCACCCTTGTTTCATTTCTGATATTGAATCTGAACTGCCAGGAGACAAAGTGATGTATTTCGTATCATCGCTGCATAACAAAATGATTTCAGAAGACTAGCAGTGTTCCCTTTTAAGAAGCTTTTCTGGACCTGCTGCTTTGTTTGTTGTTGTTTTTTTTAAATACTAAAAGTCTGACTTTGCTCCCCTGAGAGAAAAGTTCTTGGTTATCTAAGGTGGTAAAGTGAAAGCCCCAAGTGCAGCTGAGGCAGAGCTGAAATAGATGAATCATTTATCTGTGTCTCTGACAGGCCGTCACAAGGTGCAGAATTTTCCAGCTTTCTTTTCTTCATTTTGCCTCCTGTTTTTTCTCTCTACCTCTGCTCTGCTCAATCTGTCCATGTAATAGATAAGCATCAAAGTCCTCTGTCGAAATAACTGTTTGTAATCTTTCTCTTTTCAATCATCATCTGCCTCATCTGTAGAAATATGATGCTGAACTTTTTAAAATGGCAAAGTCATGCCTGTGCGCCATCGCTGGAGCCTTGCCACCTGATTTTGTGGACGCTAGCCTTGGAGCAACGCTGGAGAAGCAGGCATCAGTGGATGCACAGGGCAACTTTGACCCCAAACCCATCAACACTGCCAAGTGAGTCCTGTAATCCACTTTATTACAGATGAGGAAATTAAAAGGCTCAGAGTGGAAACCAGTTAATAATCAATAACACCTTCTAGTATAAAAACATTCTTCTAATTTAGCATATGCCTTTCCTGGAACATTTACAGCCTAAAAAATCTACTGTGGATGATTGCGAAGTACTTATAAGTATTTGCTTTATCTTTGCAGTATCTCCCTTCCTGAAAAACTTGAGTACATTGCCAACAAATATGCAGAGCATTCCCATGACAAGTGGTCCTCAGAGAAGGTAAGTCTCCAAGTTTTCCTCACTCGTGTACAAAATGTGATTTATGACAACGAACTCCTCATAAATCAAAAAATGCAAGGTAAAAATGATAACTTGTCAATGCAGTCTGCTGTGCACTTGAAAGGCCTTGTACCACACAGCCATTGATAAACTGTTGTTGCAGGTGTCAGCAGGCTGGAAACTTGGAGACAGCATTGATGAACAAGCCAAAAGCCATCCTCTGCTGAAGCCTTATAAAGCTCTGAGTGAGAAGGTAGACAGAAAAACATCAAATAAGATTTCTCAGAGTACAAGCGAGTAACTGAAAAAGATTACTTGGCACATAAAGAATACAATAATAACTTCACAGAATCTCCTCTGAGGTTGTAAAATCTATATGTTTCCTGGCTCCCTAAAAGACTTTGGCAAGAATCAGCAAACTTAAAAAAAATCAATAATAAAAAGTGTTTGCGTTTAATGTTGTAGGAGAGAGAAACATATCGCTGGCCAGTGAAGGAGTCGCTGAAGAGCATGCTGGCTATGGGCTGGAACATTGAAAGGACCAAGGAGGGAGAAGCCATGTTCCAACAGCGAGAAAGTGAAAAACAGAGAAAGATATCAGAGTCTCAGGTAATGCACTGTACCTAATAAAAGAAATATTGGCTAGAACTGAAAATGTTATTGTATTATGTAACAAAATACATGTTTTCATTGTTGTTGTACAATCTAGGAGTTGAATGAGAGTTAAAGCTGTATGTATTTATTAGAAATTGTCAGGGTTTTGATGGTCGGTCTGTTTTTGGGAGCTTTGCATCCGCCTAACCAGCTCAAAATGTGTTTCTATTTATTGACACAGCCACCATTAATGGCCAACAAGGACTTTGACACTGGCTTATCTTTAGCTCCCATGTACTACAGAATAAAAATACTGTATGTTTAAAAATAAATAATAAAAGTAAAAAGTGTTCAATAACAAAGAAACTGTACAAATAGTGTTACGCTCCAGGTTAGGGGAACAAGAGCGCAACACAAAGTGGCTCTCCTCCTTCTTTGTGCCACCAAGAACAAAAGGGTCTTACAACTACAATTTAGTCAAAAGTATTCAATTATTTATTTTTCTAACAAAAGGTGTCAGGGAGGGAATGACCAAAACAACAAACAAAATGGCTCTTAAACAGA
>JAQQZY010000017.1:10023928-10035314 GCA_030068375.1 Ostorhinchus rueppellii | reverse complement strand
CCCCCCCCCCCCCCCCCCAAAAAAAAAATGCAACCAAAATACTATCTACTTGAAAGAAAGAAAAACAAAAAACGCAAGTCAAATTTTTTTTTCCACAATTGGAAATGGATTCAGATGTTAAAGGGTTTGCATGTTGTACTAATAATATAAATTGAAATAGTTTGTGTGATATTGTCATAAAGGGATGCTATTAAATAAGTGTTTACTTCCTCCCACTCCTTTTCAGACATGTAAATAACACTAAAATGTAATAATTTATTTGATAGAATGGTAAAAGTTTCTTTTTTGACTGTCTTGTGTTGTTCATTTGCTTCAGACAGTTGCTTTTATTTATAGTTATATTGTGCTTTTTATCCTAAATAAAACGTTCTTTTATTCATTTCTTCGTTTTTCAGTCCTCAGTATGCCTGACACAGTGGAGGAGATGTGTCCAGAGATGCCACGTCTGGACCGACTGCTCAAAGACGTCCATGAAGTCTCAGAATCCGGTGCACGCTACAGCGACATGCCACAGGTCTGAAGAGCTGATGAAAATGGATAAAACCAGGTTCCTTCGTCCCACTAGAAGTCTGTTTAACACTCCTTCTGCCTCCTGCAGGTCATTGAGGTGATCCTCCCCATGCTGTGTAACTACCTGTCATACTGGTGGGAGAAAGGTCCGGAGAACTCACCTCCGGACGCCCAGTGCTGCACGATGGTGACCTCCGAACACCTCAGCATCATCCTGGGAAACATTCTCAGGATCCTGAACAACAACTTGGGCATTGATGATGCACCGTGGATGAAGAGGATTGCAGGTTTGCATGCATTTTACAATTACACACAATATCTAGTCTGTTTGTATACGTTAACTGAAGAAACTTTCACTACACCTTCATTCCATTCTTTTACAGGCTCGAAATTTTCAGGTAAACACTGAAAATGAAAGAATTTTAAGTATTTGCATCTTAAATATCTATAATTTACCCTATTGTTCAGTAGTCAATATCTATTCATTTGGTAGCGCTTGAGCACAATAATACAGATTTGAACTCAAGGGTGTCAAACTCATTTTAGTTCAGGTGCCACATACAGCCCAGTATGATCTCAAGTAGGCCGAGCCAGTAAAATAATAACGTAACCTATAAATAATGCCAGCGACAAACTTTTCTGTGTGTGTCGAGTGAAAAAAGTAAAACTGCATTATTGAAATGTTTACATCTTCAAAGTATCTTTAAAAAAAAACGTGGAAAACACAAACAACCAGAAATTTATTTTTAAAAAATCAGTGCAATTTCAAGAAATGTTTGCCTCAGTTTATCATTTATACATGGGGATTACAAATGCACCAGACATTTATAAACAGGCATAAAATAGTTAAAAATGCACATGCGTCTGTTAAAACGTGTCAGGTTCGTATTTGTTCAGGTTGTTCAGATTTTTTTGAAAAGAGACTTTGTAAATGTAAAGGTTATTAATGTAATTTTGCTTTTTTTCTGTACACTAAAATAACAAGAAAAATGTGGAGCTGTTATGACAGTATTTTACTGGTCCAACCCACTTCAGACTGAATAGGTTTGTGTGTGTGACCCCTGAACTAAAACGACTTTGACACCCTTGACTGCTAATATCTTCTGTGTAATTTTTACATTTCATAAATTCACTCCAGGGGCCGGACTGGACTCCTTTTGGCCTGCGGGTCATATGTTTGACACCCCTACTCTAAGTCTTAATGGGAGTTCAGGAAATGCCAGATTAAATAATCGGTTCTTGAATGAAATCTGGAAAAAATGCCCCCCACCAAAGAAATTAGATCTGGGTGTGTTACTTTTTACCCCAGGGCAAGGGGTATTTGTATTTAGTTCGGTTTGTTTGTTAACACTCTAGCAGCAAAACTATTGGTTGAATTCATACCAAATTTGGTTTATAGCTTTCCAGTGACCCAGAATAGATCTCATTTCATTTTCAAGTCAAAGTTCACATTTTTTATGAAATTTTAAAATCTTTTTTCCCCCATTTACTTATAATAAGTGAAATTTCAAATGTCTGTAGCAGAAAAGCTATTGGTTGAATTCATACCAAATTTGGTTTACAGATTGCTAATGACCCAGATAAGATGTCATTACATTTTGGGAACAATAGGTCAAAGTTACATTTTTTAATGAATTTTTAAAATCTTTTTTCTGCTATTTACTTATAATGGGCGAAATTTCATATGTCTATAAAAACATGAATTTTGTTTGAATTTACTTCAAACTTGGCACATACTGTATATAAAGGCAATTGATATGCTGACATCAGCACATGCATAGACATGATGACATCAGCTGGATCGATGCCAAAATAAGCTACAATATGTGCCTGGCCCCACTTGTTTGTTACAGTTTTCTGTGCCGCCCTTTTTTTTTTCTTTTTTTATTTTTTTGAGAAGTAGGGTTTAAAACAAAAAGAAGCATGCTGATGTAGAAGAGTACACTAATGTCTGACAGCTGTACTGGCATATGGCACTGCCACTGATGATTTAGGCATCTGTCCTGACACGGTGGTCTTAGAGTCATGTATTCATGCCAACTTCAGCCTCAGTCTAGACTAAATATTCTTTCTTGTGTGTGTTCAGTTTACTCTCAGCCAATCATCTGCAAAGCCGGGGCAGATCTGCTGAAAGGCCACTTCCTGCCCACACTGGACAAACTGAGGAAGAAGACCGTGAAGGTGATCATCTATAAATAGGGTTCTTCTATGAAACTGGTCCCTAAAAACAGGACATGGGGCTAAAAATTCAAACCGGATGTAGATTAATGTTATGAAACAAGTTTAGAAGCACTTTGGTTCTATTTTAAAAATAAAAACTTACTGAGGTAAAAGAGAAACAGTTTTTCAGATAAAACACATTTTTGTACTGTTTTACATTATATTTACCTCCGCCAAGGAGGTTATGTTTTTGCTGGCGTTTATTTGTTTGTCTGTTTTTTAGCAACTTTATAGAAAAACTACAGGATGGAATTTCTTGAAATTTTCACCAGTGATAGAGAATCACACAAGGATGTTCCCATTAACTTTTGGTCACGATCAGGATAAATCTCTGGATCCAGGATTTTTTTGAAAATCCCTATCTCTCATCATTGTGCAAAATTTTAAAAAATAATATCTCAATATTCAGCCGATTGAGTCGTGCCTTTGTGGGGATGATAGAGGGTCACACCTGCTATCATGTGGTACATCATGAGGTCAATATCTCTAGCAGTTTTGACGTCATGACGTCATAACCTTGGCGGAGTTTTGCGCTCACTGAGCTTTGTTAATACAAAAATTCATGTCTAACACGGTAAAAAGGACACGAAAATTACGCACTACTATTTTTTGACTGTCTTTTTATTATTACAGGTACATTTTGAGAATTGAACTAGTTATGCAAGGCAGTGTTTCACAAAAATGACCACTGTTGTTAAAGCATTTGCGATTTATATGCGTTTAAATGGGCAGGTTCTGTACGTAACACAAGTGGACACGATGGGTTACATACAAAACCAGGAATGAGACTGCCGATTCATGAAAAGCCTGCATGTCTGGATTAGAAAAACCACTAGGATCATCAAATTTAACACAGCATCTTTATTTATAGCAGTATAGAAGACCACTTCAAGTGATGTTTTCCAGATCAAATGTACTGACACCTACAGTAGGTAGCTTTTCATGTCCCAATATTGGTCCTATTTTTAGCCCAAATATTTGATTAACAAAAAAAAATCATTAATTTTGGGATGGCTCAGAGTAAGAGTATAATTTTTTTTGCATTTATCTGAGGTCATCATTAGGTACATCCTGGGAGGGAAATATGTGTAAATTTCTCTTTTATTATTGGATCTAAAAAAAAAAAACTGAGTTTATTTTGGTACCTGGCACTTTTCCAGTTTCATAGAAGCACCCAAAACGCCTATCGTCACAGTTTCACTATAAGTAAACACCTGCCGGTAGACAAAGGAGCTAGTCTATTATAGTCATGCTTATACACTTATATCTCCTCCTGACTGTTATTTCCCAAACACAAAAGCTGAGAGTATCTCCAAGGGCTTGAAGGAGGCCATGTGAGAGGACTTCACACTAATGAACTGATTAATGAATGAAGGAGATAAGGTGCTGATGTGCTGAAAATGAAAAACCAATTAGTTCAGACAAGCATCGGGGAACGCTGAGGAGATTCTGTGTTGTAACTAAGTGGGTTTCATCTTTTTATGTGTTTAATTTCTTGTTGATGTGTAATTATTTCATTTTAACTGTTTGACTGGGAAGTTGCTATGAAACGTTCCATAGACATAAACCTGTTTTCTTGCTAAATGTAGGTTGTGGCTGAAGAGGAGCAGCTGAAGGCCGACAGTAAAGGAGACAACCAGGAGGCCGAGCTGCTCATCCTGGATGAGTTCGCTGTGCTCTGCAGGGACCTTTATGCTTTCTACCCCATGCTCATCCGTTACGTGGACAACAACAGGTAAAAAAAAAAAATATGCATAAGGAGGAGGTTTACTGGGTTATAATCTTACAGACTACAGATGATGTTTCAACTCGCATTAAAGCTCAGATTCAGCCACGTACTCACTTACTGTAGGTGCATTTGCAACATCATTTATTTCATTGTTTTGGGGTCGATGGTGACATTTTGTGCAAGTTTTTTGATTGTATTATGGACTGAAGCTCGTACTGAAAATGAATGTCAATATCAAAGATTCACAGCATTTTATTTTCTTGTGTACAGTAAAGAAACGGGTTTCCTTGTACAATGAAAATCTTACTTTTCCATCCACACTGAATGCCAAGAGAATTTAAGATAGGCATAAAAACTGACATAGAATAATTTAACTAGAAAATTAAAACAAATAAAGCAAGGTGGCTGTTAAGAAGAGTATGCAAAAGAAAATGAATATTAAAAATACAAAAAATATTTCTAAGAGAAAAATGTATATATGCAATGTGCAAGACTGTCAGGGATTATTATTATTATTCTTGTGGAGGGGTTTTTATAGTATATACATACAGTAATATGTTTGATTGTAGTATTCTTGAACCTTTATTTTATAAGTGATCTCAGAAAGGCATCCAGAAATAGTCTCTATTGATGAAAAATATAATTCTAACAGGGTTGGTTGGGATCTTAAAGTTTATCCACTTCAGGTTTTATTACATCTTAAGTACTTCCATATGAATTTTCTCTCTATTCTGCAGTACATTTTGCATATTTCAGTGAAAATCTGATGTTTTCCGGTGCTAATTCACTAATCACGTAGGGTTTCATATAAAAGCAGAGTTAATTTAAAGGACATTGTGTCAAAACAGAGAAAAAAGTGAATTTCCTGCAAAATATATCATTAAGTGAATGTAAAAATGAAATATCTGCAACTACTGTCATTTTTCAAACCAAATGGGTTCTACTGGTGAATTAATGTGGAAGATGATAATGTTTTCACTTTCACTAGGGAGAATCTGAACGTCCAAATAAGACATATGCGATACTTCTGAAAAGCTGTGCATTTTATTTGAATTATTCCAATGTATTAGTGGTGATTACTGGGTCAGAAAGTATCCACTTTTGTAGATCAGTAGATGCTTTTGTTTGCTGGTGGTTGTTTGAGTCTCTGAGGGTTCATTTTAATTTTGTATTTGTGTTTCCTCTGCAGATCCAGATGGCTGAAGGAACCTGATGCAGACTCTACTGAACTATTCAGGATGGTGGCTGAGATCTTCATCCTCTGGTGCAAGTCCCATGTAAGATTCATTAATATTCATCTCAGATTTCATATGTGTGGGGATTTTTAAAATATATGTCACTATATTACATTTGCCTATTGCTTTCTCTTTAATGTTTACAGAACTTTAAGCGTGAGGAGCAAAACTTTGTCGTACAGAATGAGATCAACAATTTGGGCTTTTTAACCGGAGAAGGCAAGACGAAGATGTCAAAGGTAAAGATCAAACTGAATGCTAATAACATTAAATACATTAAACTGAGTACATTCAATGGTGATGCATAAATAATCAGATACTCCAGCGGTGGATATGTACATACAGTAATGTAACAGTCAATAGGTGAAAACTTAGACAAAAGGAAAGAAATGAAATCACACTTTTTGGTCTGATCATGGGAAATAAACGAACAAATGCAAAGGTTAAATAAAATACTGTCAATAAAACACATACAATAAGCTTGCGTAAGCCATACAATGTCTCAAAATATTTAGAAGCTTCAGTAGGTCAGAGTTTTCTCAATGAATGGTTGTTGCATCTGTTAGGATTTTTTTTTAAGCAACTCGTTTTGTCTT
This sequence comes from Ostorhinchus rueppellii, assembly GCA_030068375.1. Lineage (NCBI taxonomy): Eukaryota > Metazoa > Chordata > Actinopteri > Kurtiformes > Apogonidae > Ostorhinchus > Ostorhinchus rueppellii. The sequence continues at coordinate 10,029,024 of JAQQZY010000017.1, read as the reverse complement.
TATTTTTCACCTTCAGGACCTTCACTTTGATGTCATAAAACCCTAATCAGTAGTTTATGCAGGTTAAAGGAGTGGTATTTAGCTTATTTTTCATGGAATTATGCATTTTGAAACATCTCCCTGTAGACTACATAAACTGTAAATGCTCTGTTTGAGTCTGGAATCTTCATTAATTCAACTCCACAGGTCTATCTTCAACACTATTTCTGAGTAATGACCATAGAAAGGTGGGTTTGAGCGCTGGCCCTTTAAATACATGAGCCACTTCTGCCCCGCCCCCTCCAGGTTCTTGACTGTGCTGCTCTGTCCCATTCAACCACCAACTGAACATTTTAGGTAAATGACTGGAAGTTTGGACATATTTTCAGTTTTTCCTACAACGTTGTACTCGGAGAAATGTTCGTCAGAAGTCTTGACCTTATATGTGCAAATTTCGTGACGTAACTTGTTATAAAATGTAACAATTTAATCAGGTTGTACTGTAGAAATCCACTCAATTGTTGCCAAAATGAATATAAAGCTAGCTTTGCAGCACCTGGAGGGTTCAAATTCAAACTTTATGAACTATTAGGGTCCAAATACATGAATAAATGAACCACAGACTAATAAAAGTGGGTTTCAAAAAATATAACCCCTTTAACTCTAGAACACTTTCGCTATAAAAAGTAACACCATAAAACCACCCAACAAAAAGTTCTTGTCATTAAAATAGATCAAAATATGACAACACATGACAGATTACAGTGGTTTTCTTTTATTTTCAACTGTGACATGTCTAACAAAATGAAAAAAAAAAAAAAAGAAGTCATGGGAGGAACTTAAAAAATGCTCCAAAATTACTGAAACATTAGGAATTCAAGAACAAAAAATTCCTTAAAAAAAAAAAAAAAAAAGATAGTGGAAACTTTGCTCCACCCATTCCTGGCACATGTGAGACTTCCCTGGTGAAGGCACAGACTCCTTGACACTCAGAAAAACGCAACATATTACATATTAATAATCACGTAAATACATTTGCGATAGCGCTCTAGGGTTAAGTTTCCATTTCGCCTTTTTTCTCGGTAACAAGTCAACAGCTTTGATCAGTATGAAGGACTTGTTACTGTCAGGGGTATTTTTTAAAGGTGAGTGCCAGTGACTGTCCTGTTGAACTGAGTGTGAGCCGAGTACACACCCGTCCTCTGCAGATTTAATTTAAACTTATCTCACTTCACTCCTTCCATCTCCTTCACCTTGTCAGCACTTTGGAAAAGCAAACCGAATACACGGCTCCTCTTGCGACTGTATTTCACAGACTTCACTAATAAAAGAAAAGCTCTTTATAAGCATATTCCTATGTTGCAACAGGTCATCTGACATTTGCTGAACAAGCTGAATATGTAGATCTAACGTGCTCTACAAATCAACTTCTGCACCGACTGTTTACGACATTTGACATTTCACGGGAGTGTTGAAGTGGGATCATATATTCCGAGGATGACAATGTTTGATGCAGCTCGCCGTCACCGCAAGAGATTACAGTTTATTTATTTTGGCAGAGGTTCTCGGAGGGGTGGACATGATTACTCGCACTGGGAAACATTATTGTGCGCAGAACGATGACGGTAGAGGTGATTTACTGTATGTTCAATCCCCTTGAGTCCCTCGTTTGTACTTTACATCTTTATCTCTTTGAGCTCTGACCACTCCGTCACTACAGCTTGGGTCAAATATGAGCGATGAACACAGTCAAGCCCTTGTAGCACCCTATAATGTAATCATTTCCTGAAAATGTAATAAAATTTTGCACTTAACTCAATCAAAAATGTAATAAAACCCAATAACGTAATAACTTCACCAATAATGTAATAAAAGAGCCTGATTAATATTATAGTAACATTTTTACTGATAGTGTAATACCTTATTACATTATTATTATTATTATTATTATTATTAGTAGTAGTAGTAGTAGTAGTAGTAGTAGTAGTAGTAGTAGTAGTAGTAGTGGGAATTTATTACATTATCTGTCAAGTTTGACATAAGTTTTGGGGAAAAACAGACCCACCTGAAAATGCAATAAATTCCCAATAATGTAGTAAGGTATTCCATTGTCAGTAAAATTGTTATTACAATATCAGTCAGGATATTTTATTACATTATTAGTGAAGTTAATACATTATTGGGTTTTATTACAGTTTTGATCGAGTTAAGTGCAAATTTTATTACATTTTCAGGAAATTATTACGTTATAGGGTGCTACAAGCCCTAATTACAGTTAGATTTCCTATTATAAAGTCTATTCATCCATTTTCTACCACTTATCCAGGTCTGAACACCTCGAATCCACTCCAGTTCCAAACCAGCCAATGGGATGAATTTGCAAAGTGAAAAAATTGCAATGAAAATATTAACAGTCAAGGTGTGATCTCAAATAAAATTCATCAATAGCATAATGACAACTCCAAATATTCTCCTTGGTGTAATGTGGAGGGGGAAAAAAAGTTTACATTTATACACTATTCTCTCACAATATAATGTGAATAACAAGAAATGTATTTAGTCGGGCTGTCAAAATGAACGCATTAATGTGGATTAATCAATCATCATGATTAATCTGATTTGAAATTTTAATACAGTTAACCCTAGCTGTAGTGCGGAATGACTCTGAACATCACTGGCAAATACATTTCAGGCAGTTTGTCCAAGTAGAGTTACCACCAAGCATGCACAAATGGGCAGTTGATCCAGTAGTGACAGGCAGAACCAACCCACACAGAGGGAAGACACTAAACGGCACCTTTTTGAAGGACAAAAAACCTGAGACAGAACAGCTGTTTCAAGTTTTTTTGTTGAAACTGTTAAAGGTGTTGAATAAGCACATTCAGCACATATATATTCCCTACTTTCTTGATTAAAAAATAATATTTAATCATGATTAATCAAAATTAATCCACAAGACCCCTATGATTTATCTGATAAAAAATTTGAATAGTTTAACAGCACTAGTCTTAACAAAGTGCAATTTTAACAATATTCTGCCTGTTACTAAATGTTTTGCTCATTTTTAGATCCACTGTGATCTGTAAGTTGTGTTAATTATAATAACCTGAGAGGTAATATTGTTGAAATTGCATTTATTTTTCTTTAACAATTTTAGCTTGTGAATGATTGGTCCGGTTCTTCGTATTTTTCATGATGTAATTTTGCTTTTTCGCACAAAAACAAAGAAACATTTGAATGATCATTTCTAGGTTCTGTTCTTTTATTGGTCTGGCCTAATAGAGATCACATCAGGCTGTATGTGGACTTTAATGCCCCTGGTCTAGTGTGTTCTGGTGTCCTCCCAGTCACAGATGCTGACTTATATCTGTAGTCTCATTCTTCGGATCACTACCCACAGCTCGTGCCCATAGGTGAGGGAAGGAATGTAGGTCGATAGGTAAATTTAGAGCTTCACCATATGGCTTGGCCCCCTCCAAAATGAAGCAGAAGTAGAAAGTTAAAGGCAACATAACATCATTTACTTGTGATGCCACAGAGGATACACACATAAGATACCATTAAATATTACCTGTGTGGAAATACTTTTTACATGTGCATCTTTCAGTTGTTTTGTTTTTTTTTAATTTGAATATGCTTTTAGTCATTTTATTAAAGGTTTCATATTGTGTAATGTCATTTTATAAACTACCAAGTGTGATCATGGAGGAGAATCAAGTTGAAGCAGATTTTAGCTGCAGTTTAATTTTAGTTCTTTCTACACAGTTCACTGTTTTGTGAAAGTATTATGCTTTATTTTTTCCATTAACTCATTCACTGCCAGGCGTTTTCAGAACAGAAACCCCCATACTGCCAGGCGTTTTAGAGCATTTTGACTGATTTTTAAGACTCACAGAATATCCAGTTCTAGGACTACATAAACATGGCACCCATCAAAATAAAGTGTAAAGTCTTTTCTTTAATGTGGAAAAAAATTTTGTTTCCAGCTTTTTCGGTTCTCAAGTTATTGTGTTTTAACACAGGGTGGTTTCGCCCAAAATACCTGAATGCTAAATACTTCCTCAAAGTTGCGCCAGGTCGTTTCCTAGCAACCCCAGCAATAAAAGCCAATTGACGCCAAAACACGTCAATGGCAGTGAATGAGTTAATTAAGAAAACCCTGGAAAGCAGGTCACACTCTCAGAACTAAACTCCTACACAGGTCATCTCTGTTCACATCCATCATCATGTACTATCATCAGCACCGTTGTTTCACATAAAATCACTGACAATCTCCTCAGTCTTTTTTTTTTCCTGTCTCTGATATACTGAAATGGTTTCATCCTGCTGGTCTTTATAGTCAGGAGGTGACCAGGAGAGGAAACACAAGCGGCGCCGTGGTGAATACTACTCCATCCAGACGTCTCTGATTGTTGCTGCCTTGAAGAAGATGCTGCCCATCGGCCTCAACATGTGCACACCAGGAGACCAGGAGCTCATCTCCCTGGCCAAGATCCGCTACAGTTTGGTGAGCAGGAGAATATGTTGGGATTTTTTTGGAACCAAAGTACATTCTGATGTAGTATCTGTATTATAAATGCCAAGTGGCATGTGTGTGTGTGTCTCGGGATTCACACAAAATCCAGAAAGAGCTGACTGCTGCTGTTTGGCCTATTTATGTATTTTTGGTCAAGGAACACACTAGTGAAAAAAGCATGTTGATAGGACAAATATTTTGGGAGATATTAGTAATTTTGGAATACAATAGCCTACTCCCAGAACGCTTTGGCGGTGACTGCTGGACAAATGCGGTACTGCATGCACGAAGACACAACAGCATAAAAACTACCACATCTAGAACCCATGGATCACCACAGGTTATCACGCTAATTTTACATATCGTCACTGTCAGGTAGAAACCTCTTATGTCCAAAATGGTTATTTTTTAGGAAGCTGGAAAAATGATGTATAATCTAAATCCGGGGTGGGCAATCCTGGTCCTCGAGGGCTGGTATCCTGCATGTTTTAGATGTATCCCTCTTCCATCACCCCTGACAGTCATTATCAGGCTTCTGTAGAGCTTGATGATAGGCTCATCATTTGAATCAGGTGTGTTGGAAGAGGGACACATCTAAAAC
>JAQQZY010000017.1:10006867-10019242 GCA_030068375.1 Ostorhinchus rueppellii | reverse complement strand
ACCATTAAGTTAAACTAACATATATATTATTTATTAATTTATTTTTTTATATTTTATATTTTTTCCTCTCCACATCTATGGGGGGGGCGGAGCCCGAGCGCCCCCTATGGGCCAGCCGCCACTGGTGTGAATATATCCTATTTGCACCCGGGTGCAAATAGACACTCCGCATTTTTAAAGCCTCAGCAAAAAACTTTGAAGCCAGGAGAGCTGCTGCAACTTACTCAAAAGTATATATTTGAAACGTTCTCATAGTTTTTGTTTGACATTGATAGACCGTGTAAAACCATATATATTATTTTGATAATACTAAACTATTCAATTCTACCTTTTATATTTTCCTATTTGCAACCCATGTTTACATGTCCAAGTTCCAAACAGTTCATTGAGCTTTTTTGTGGATTTTATTGTAATAAATACTGTATTTTTTCAATTTGAATTTGAGGATTTCTGTGTATTTTCAGGCCCAATATGTTAATAAAGTAGGTTAACGTGTAAAAATACTTATCAGATCATATTGATGAAGCTCCAATTCAACCTTAGCTGTCATGTGTTGAGGAATAACTGTATGTATAAAATGTACACATAGAATAAAGAATTAGAAGTTTTACAAAACTGTACTAGTAGGTAAAAAAAACAATAGACAATAGTGCAGAATGAAAAGTCCATTGTTCAAGAATACATGAGGAATATAAACCAAGTAGGACTCATTAGAGCTATAGACTCAGGTTGAATAATGGAGCAAAGAATAAACATCCTAACCAACATTTTGTTATTGCAAACAGCTGGAACAAACCGATTTTACTCAAATTGTAGATATTTTGTTTTCGTGAATGAGCTCTTTAGCTTGCATTTCTTTTCTTGTCATACCTTCTTAAATAATTCTTCCTGCTATGCAAGGCTCTGGGATTGTTTCATTCTTTTCTAATCATGTATACGTTCTCATGACATTTTTTAAAAATATTCTGACCTTTTATTATTTAAACACGTGTATTGTCTGCTGGTTGTTCCTTTTTATTTATGCAAATCACTTGCTTGAGTGAATGTAATGGAAGTGGATGTAAAAGCACCTCACCTTTATTTATTCTTTTTTTTTCATCCTTCAGGTTGAGCAGCCTCTGAGGAATAAGAAATGTGTTTGGCATAAGTTGCTGTCCAAGCAGCGTAAGCGTGCGGTGGTGGCTTGTTTCCGCATGGCTCCGCTCTATAATCTACCCAGGTGAGTCTTGTGCGTTTTTCTGTCCGACACACTTCGGAAACTGATGCACAAATGTCAATCATTAAGTATTGACATTCTCTGTTTACACAGCTCAATTAAGACATTTCTTTTGCCTAACAGTGCATAACAAGTGGTCATGATGTAGTAGTGGGGGTGGGATGTTTTCTTCTTGACTGTGTGCCCATGTAAACCCCTCATCTCCTCCCTAATGACATTCTCTCCTCTGTGTTGTTTTCTTGCATAACACTACCTCATCCTTCCTCAGATACAAAATTAATAATTACTTCCTGAATGGCTATCGGGAGGTTTGGCTGGAAAGGGCATTCAAAGCCTCGAGCTTTGACCGCCTGTTCTCCCTGCTGACGGTAATGTGAAACTACGAGGCGAATGCTTCATCTGTCCAACCCCCCCCTTCATCCACCAGGCTGTGGACCGATCTCTGCCTAGCAACCAAATGTTTCTGCACTGTTGATTCTGATTGGTCAGCTAGACTCAGCTGAGAATTGACTGAAACATCTCAGTAAAGTTATGTGGAAAAGTGGAAAAGCACGGCAGGTCCACTCTTTCATTACAGGTATACTTTGAAGAAAGAAAAGAAAAACAAAGGACGTATGTCTGTTGTATACCATCTTTATTTCAGACTTCAGCAGGTTTACATTAAAATAATACAAATTCATGTGCTGTGTACAGAACATTTTTCCAGATTTTGACTGTGTTGCACCAACAAAAAATAAATTAAACAGAGTGAAAACAAGCAAATTCACATTTCAGTTAAATAGAACTCTGTAACACAATTAAAAACTAATGTTTAGTGAATCTAAGGAAACGAAATAAAGTAGGTTAATAGCAATGGAGATGTTGGCTTCCATAAATCAAAATAAACCGATAAATACTTGAGACTGAGTTAAAAAAAAAAAAAATGCAGAAAGTCGATTTTCTCCTCCAATTAAGAAACATTTTGTTTGAATTTATTAGGGAGAGAAATCTGGTTTTAACTTCCTTTTAGGGGCTTGATTATTTTTTCTCCATTTTAACCCAGTAAGGCTGATATTTTATATTGGTCTCTTGGTTCTACATCTCAATCACATTTTAGAGCATTCACCATTTCATTTTCTTCATTTAGAGTGACTTGTAAACACACAATAGATAATTTCTACTGCTGACAAGAAAATCTACTACTATTGCAGATGAAAATTTGAGGAGTAATGTTTGCAGATTTTTCAGTCACATTATGTTTAGTATAGTAGTTGAAAGGGGTTGCTGGTGTTAGCAAAAGGGATGTGACTGATTATATTAAATACAAATATTATTGGAAATATTTTATATTATGTAATACAAGTACATGTCAGGACTATATATGTATAACATAAGGATATTTGTTTTTACATACTGCAATGTGGAAAAGTTAGTAATTATACCTTTAAATTCCCATGATGATGTATTTTTAGATTTTGATCAATCCTGGGTCATTTGTCTACTGTAATATCGTATCTGCCTGATAAAAATTTGCAGGTATTGTTACTCGTTTTTCCAAGAAAACCATACAAAACCTTGATAATTTATCCTCACATAGCAAGTTAAGCAAATTAAGTGTCTAATGAAACTGAATGCAGAGCATCTATGAGGTAGCATTAATTGTCAGTGGATTGTTATAGATCATTATTCTACATTTTGAGTTGACCAATCAGAGCACAATGGGAGACATCAAATGTTCTAAAGCAAACAGCATGTTAGTAGCTGTTTCATGAAGACTTTAGACATAGCTGTGTTAAAGTGTGAGTTAAAGTACCTTTGTTGGTGCAGCCCAGCTGAGCAGAGGGACGAGCTGATTCTGTTTACAAACTTTTGTCCAACGTTTATTTTGGTGAAAGCTGAAGGTCACAGATACACTGCTTACCTTCCATAGTGTGCATGCTGTAATGATTCCACAACTCAACAAAACAAACTGTAGTCACTTTAGAGACTGAACATGACCAGTCAGAAGAGCCAGTGGGTCCCACATTGACCAATCACCACCCTGCCTGAAATGCACTTCCTGTAACCCGTTCCTCCCCCTACATTTCTCCTTCCTGTCTCCTCCAAAAACTCACCAGAACCCACCCTAATGCCACTGTACCTCCCTCCCCACTCCCTCCATTCCTCCCCACCTCCCCTCACCTCCCCCCTCCCCAGGCATCGCGCTATCAACTTCTTCATCCCGGCCTATCAGAGACTTTGGATAGAGGCAGAGGAGTACTCCTTTGAGGAGAAGCTAGTTCAGGATCTGGCAGTAAGTACTGGGCTTGCCTTGCACTCGCCCCGTGTGCCCTGCGTTGGCACCTCTCTGCCAGTCCTGTCCGCCGAACGCTTCTTTAGCTCCGCGCCCGTCGAGCCTTGGGAGCGCTCTCGGGTGGGGACCTCGCCCAAAGCGCCCAGGGGCCCCCGCTCTAGGCGCGCAAAACCCTTCAAACAGAGATCCGTCAGGGGTCAAAGGCTGCATGACCAACTCAGGAGACACAGGGCCAGCTCCAGCGCTCTCAGCTCTAGAAAAGCAGGCTATGGCTTTCAGACAGCAGTGGTAAGGAGGGCCTTTCAATAGGAGACTGTCACTAGCTGTTTGGCTGTCAGATCTGGATCCAACCCATCAGTTGTCTTTTCGCTGTACTCTGTAGTGTGAGTGTGAAGGTGACGTTCTAGTTCGTTCTGTGGCGTCAGTGGCATGCTCGCGTAGTCATGTGAAGATCACCTTTCATATTAGATCTTTGTACACAGATGTGTAGCAAATTCATCAAAGCTCTAAAACTTATGGTACAAATCTTAGGTCAGATTCGGGCTTTGCGATATGAGCAAGGGCCCAAAACCTCATAATACAATTACAATCTGTTTTGAAAGATTTGCTTTAGTTACATGTATTTTATTGTTTTTCTTCTTTTATTTGAAAACTTTTATGAATTTTCATATAAGCATGTGACAAATAATCAATCGGATTTTATTTATATAGCACCAAATCATAACAAAAGTAATTTCTTGACACTTTACAGATAGAGCTGATGAAAACCAGACTCTGAAGCCGATTTACTGAACCAAACAGAATAATGCAATGTTAATATATACATATAAAAACCTAAGTAGTAAATGTAATGTAATTTTTAACTGTTGATCCAGGAAAAAAAACCCAAAAGGATTTTGTCTCTGGATCAAAACTTAAATGTCAAGCTCTAAAATCTGAACTTCATTTGGTAAATAAATGAGTGAAGGCTAAAACTTTACATCAAAGTCGCAAAGGTTGACAACTACAGACACAGTGAGGAACTTCATGGTACGTTCAGGTGCATCATAGATAAATTAGATGCTAAAATTATCAAAATAACCCATTCCTTTCTACATTAGCAGATTTTAAAGCTGGAATTTACCCTTGCAGGACAAATAAAGGCTTATCTTATCTTATCTTAAAATTTATGTACAATAATTTCAAAATGTTTTGAGCAAAATCTACGTTTGTTTCTACAACAGGTCCCCAAGTACACAAACATTTTATTTGTCAAAAATAAACTTAGTGTTTAAACTAGAAGTAAAACAGTACATTTTTGACAAAGCATTTTCCATTTTGTTTGACAGTGACTTTGTGGTTGAGTCCATTGTTGGGACTGGACTACTACATGATTTGCATTGTACATTTTTCTAATGTGTTAAATTTTTTACACTCAAACTACCATGCAAAACTTGTACAATGTGAACAAACACAAAGCATTGTGCAAATACTGCTGTAAATGTGTGATTTTTGACTTGACATAACATACAGCACAGTATAATATAAAATGTTAAACCTTTTTTCTGCAGTCAGACATGCATATTCACATCGCACAGCCCTAGATCTGATTATTTTGACTGTTGCTGTGGGGAAGACGTTAGCTGCTGGATTTATTTAGTCAAACTCAAGGCTGTTGGAGTAGTTTGGGCTCTTGGATAGATTTGTCGTTGTGATAGTCCCTCTTTGTCAGGATCATTTCCATGTGCAGAGTCATTGTCACCGAATGGCTTACTGCTTGCATCTGTTTGCTATAACATGCATGTATTTGAAAACCGGTTCCAACACATTCTATTCATCATCTACTCTTAATGTCCATGTCCTCTCCATGGTTCATGGGACATGACAGTCACATCTGCATGCACGTGACAGCTGGATTTAACGTCTCATTTCAGTGTTTCTGATAAAGTGTGCAAATGGACAGGGTTGCGTTTGTGAAAATTCTAGTGAGATACAGAGCCAATGGTTCCCATGTGGATTTGTGCAGAAAACGCCAATGAAGATTGTGGAGGAGGAGGAAGAAGAGGTGGCTGACATCCAGCCAGACCCTCTGCAACAGCTCATCCTCCACTTCAGCCACAACGCTCTGACAGAGAGAAGGTGAAAGTTCAGCTTCTAATTAGAGCAGTAGAATGGATACGCTTTCATGTTTTTATTTTCATCCTCATTACCCTCCTTTGCCTTTTTAACCTGAATATCACACTTAGAGAATATATATTCATGTAGGATATATTAATAGGCCAATAAAAAATGATAGGACTAACTGTGTAATAGTGCATGGAAGAATAAAGATGCATAAATTATTTTAACCCTTTCATGCATGAATTATGAGAACCTTATTTAAGATTTTTTTTCCCTGAGTGTTTTTGTTCCTCTTTAGGCATGAAAAAAACAATATGATTGAAATTTTTTATGACCCTATTTTTCATGGAGTTACAAAAATGTCCACTTAGCTGGACACCATTTAATTAATTCAATTTTTGAAGCAAAGAAACATGTATTTACTGGCATACTGTGTGAAACTTATGAAATTAAAAAAAAAAAAAAAATTTTTTAATGCTGCTAATCTGATGTTTTCTCACATTTTACAATGCTATAATATGAGTTATTAACTAATATGAAAAAAAAACTGTTAATTACAGTTTAATAACAATTATCAATTTATTTACACCCAAATATGATGGTGCAGATCAGGTTTATCGAGAACGGGAGAGTTACAGTAATGGTCTGAATGTTAGTGTATTATGGGATGGTACATAAGCGTCCACTGTGTTGGCTGATATGGAACTACAACAACAAAACCTGTGAACATACAAGAGAACAGCTGTCCACTGTAGTGACCGATATGCATGAAAGGGTTAAATGTATGCTTTTTGTTTTTCTTGCTTATTGTCCTTAACATTTTTTTTTCTTTTGCAGTCACTTGGAAGAAGATCCTTTGTATATTGCATATGCAGACATGATGGCAAAGGTAGTGGACTTCTAATGTGACTTTACTGATGCAATATTATTGCAAAATGTCCTTTTCGAGTTAAATAATGCTTAATTTTGTGTCTTCAGAGCTGCGCAGAAGATGAGGAAGAAGAAGAGGAGGAAGGAAAAGAGAAGACATTTGAGGTATTGTACATTAAACTTTGGGAGAAAAACGGAAACCATTAGTTTTACTGGAGTTTCAGAAAACTTGGGATGTTTTGTAAAGTGTAAATAAAACAGAATATAGTGATTTGCAAACCCCAGTATCCTATTTTATTAGTCACAATATAATGTAGAAAACTCATCAAATGTTGTTGTTTTTTTTTTAAAAAAAAAAAAGCTTTGAAATAAGGTGACTTTGCATTTAATGGCAGCAATGTTTCTCCTAAAAAAGTGATATGACTGGGTATAAAAACTCCATCTTGAAGTTATGATTTGCAGAGATTCACCAATCTGTGAAAAACTGCATCTACAGTGCCTGTTTTTGTTATTGGGATTGTATTTCTGTCTATATGATAAAATAATATGAGGACTTTATATGCAAAGAGAACACGCTCCTATTCACTTGTACAATATGACAAAAGGATTTACACTGGTAAGAGTTAAGGAACAAGTATTTGGTGATTTTCAGACACTGCTCTCCTGTGCCTTTACCTGACTTTCCTCTGCTTAATTCTGATTCAAGAGGGGTTTTTGCTTGTTTTTTTGTTGCCACTTTCCCAAGTGCAGACAAGTAGAAATACATGGAAACGTGCAATGCATCCCTCTGAGTCAGTAACATACAGTAAAGTAACAACAAACTACGCTACATACTGTATATCCTATTACATTTATCGCATAAACCATACATTTATTTCACACTAATCTAAAAAAAATATTGCACATGGACATGTATTTATTTAAACCCCACACTATAGCTGTTATTTCACATCAATGGACGATGGGTAAAGACTCTCCAAGACAGAGATAACTGTAAAATGGAAAAAGGGATGGGAAGTGGGGTAACTAAAAATCTGCTTTGACATTTATGAGTCTTTTTTTTCATGTTCATGGTGTGAATAAGGAGATCTGAAATCAGAGGGTAATACATAATTACACACACACACACACACACACATATCTATATAACTTTTTTTTTCTATTATATTGACACATACTGTCTTGTGCTGCTGTACACACTTGAATTTCCACCTTGGGGAATCAATAAAGTATACCTCGGCTTAGTCTCACAACAGGAACATTTTAGAGCAGCATTAGGGATAGTATTATTAAAAGTAAGGACTACAGTAAAGATATAAGAACTTTATTAAAATATCATCACCGTCTTAAAATAATGGCCTAAATTGTAATTTTTTTTTTTCGAAAAACAGAAAAAAAACTAAACAAAATATGAGTATATGATATTTTTTTTGTTTTAGAAAAACCTGAAAATTATGACATCAGTCATTATTTTAAGAAAGTGACAATATCCATAAATGCTTATAGTGGCAGTCAGTGAAAACAGTACGAATAAATAAGTACAGATAAATGTGCAAAAGGAAAGTATGAAAGCGTATTTAGGACCAGTGAGCACCATGTATTTAAGCTTTAACATCCTTTTCTTTAGTGTCTGGAAATAATCCCACTCCAGAGGTTTTCCAACAGCGTCCGTGTCCATATTTGTGCGTTACATAATCTAACAATGTCTCTAAATGCCCCGTTTTTGACCACTTTACTACATCCAATGTCTGCCTGTGCTTTGGGCCTCAGGAAAAAGAGATGGAAAAGCAGAAGATCCTGTATCAGCAGGCGAGGCTGCATGCCCGTGGGGCCGCTGAGATGGTGCTGCAGATGATCAGCGCCAGTAAAGGTAAAATAATGATGATGGAACCATTTTGACCTGTCAAGCACACAACTAAAGTAACACTACACCAGTGCACAGGTAAGCACTGAATGCCACGCTCAGCATGTTCACTACTGTTTCAGACGAGTTCAGTGTAACTTTTGAGCTGACGGATCAAAAAAGTTTCTATATAAAAGCCTGAAGTAACTTGGAGCAGGACTCGGGCCCATTTTTCATTTCTGAGGCTCAGTGGGGACTTTTAGCCTCAAATCAGTCCTTTGTGTCAACTGTTTTCTGTTCTTTTCAGATGTATGGATTTATTTTGCACATAAGAAAGAGTGAAGAGATAAAAAAAAACAACAGTTCTGACAAAAACAGTAGTAAGAATTGACTATAGTTGGCCTCTTTGAAGTATACTGGTCTAAGAACGGTTATTGACAACTACAGTGTAAAATAATATATATGTGACCACATCTACATACTCATCATACCATAACACAAACAGAACAACAATAAATATCACAACTTAGCAAAATACATGGTTATTTTAAGTTTGAGGGGCTGTAATACCCCCCCCCCCCCCTTTTTGAGTCTGTAATGAAAGGGGTTTTATGTTGTATTTATATTCCAAGCTCTTGACAGTAGGAAGTCACATACTAAAACACACTTAAGACTGCCAAAACCAGCAACAAATCAACACTATATATCCAGACTGTTTAAGTCACAGAATAAAGTATAAAGCTAGTTTTTGACATCCATCTGTATTGTGGTGTCATCAAGTTTTCACCTTAAAACTAAGGAGTCAGTATCACTATAAAGTGCCTTTGGTGTCCTCATCAGAATCACTCAATCATCATGAAAATGTAACAGAATAATTAAACTCTGAGGTCTTATTACAAGTGACCAAAGATTTACACACACATATCAGTACAATAATGTCTCTTACATTTTTTTTCCTTCATTTTATACCATTTTTTTTCTTTGGATGTATGTGATTTTGGCATGTCCCACACACTGTTCTGCTAACTTAAGGAGTGGTTAAATGATACAAAATTTATTATTTTTTTTTACATGATTTTATTGTCACAACACATTATTCTATTTTCATTATTGTATTGAACATTTTGCATGTTTTCCTGAAATTGCTGTCCACCCTGTCATTTTGGGCTAACTGCCTCTTTGAAAACCCCGCTGATGTTTTCAGTGACATCACAACCAGCATTTTGTCTTTCTTCAATGGATTATTTTGATAGTCAATCCAAATAATACTCGTTTTATCTCCCCATGCTACATCAGCTGATAGTTTACATTATAGCTGTGTTAGCTTAGCTCTGTTTTTAGACAGAGAACAGCCACAGTAAAACCACAAATCAGCTGTTTTCTGTATGGTTTGTGTTGTCAGCAGCTGCACTAAAGATCGGTTTGTTCATCAGAACAAGATCAGAATTGTCACACTTTAAATGAAACTGTGGATCAACAAAGTGATTTTAGCAAAAAAAAAAAAATCATTTCTACTCAATTATGAGCTTTGAGACCATTTGACAACAAAATCGAAATTGTGATCAAAATTCGATTAATTGCATAGCCCTAACGTCACATACAGTAATAACTTCATACCTTTATCAGTGTAGAAGAAACGCATCAAATCGGCATCAAACTCCATTCTTTTCATGTAGAGCTGTGTCCAGTGGAGAAAACAACAACAATGCTTTTACCTTTTGTCACATTCTTTGACTCTAGAAGTTGTTTCTTAGCAGTTCTCATCCTATCTTATCCTCCTCTGGTGCTTTGTCGGTCCACCACGGTGAGGAAAACCAACGCCACAGGACCTTTGACCAGAGTGACTCACTACTCCCTCTAATGGTCACATAAATATTTGAAAGTATAAATACTACAACCTCAAAAAAAATTCAACCCAGTCAAATTCTACATGGCTCATCCTGGTCCTGTGGAGAGGCTTAAACTCTTCTCAGTTGACTTACTTTTTATGTTCAACCTGTTCCTCTACTGCATTTATCTGGTTTCACAACATGTAAACGTCCTCCACCCTCAGGTCGACTGGGCCCCATGGTGACCTGCACCCTAAAACTGGGCATCTCCATCCTAAATGGGGGCAACGTGCAAGTTCAGCAGGTGAGCCCACACCTCTCAGTGATAGAACTTTAATTTTTATGAATCCACACTGCTTGTTCACTGATTTCACACCTTTTTTTTCCTGTTATGTCACAGAAAATGCTTGATTACCTGAAAGAAAAAAGAGATGCAGGCTTTTTCAAGAGTCTCTCAGGACTGATGCAGTCATGCAGGTATGAACTGTGATGATACCTGCACTAAAAATATAGAAGCCAACCACTGGAAATTAACATTTAACCTTTTTTTTAGTGTCCTGGACTTGAATGCATTTGAGAGGCAGAACAAAGCAGAAGGACTTGGCATGGTGACAGAGGAAGGTTCAAGTAAGTTGGAAACAAGTACCATTATGTGAATTACGTAATAGTCTAAATCCTGCTTTTTCCTTTTACACTTCATAAGATCCATGATACTCCACGGTTTCTTTTCATATTCTGTCAATGTCAGAAACATTCTTGATTCCCTGACATAAAGCGATCCCTCTTCCTTCACTTTGTAATGCTGAACCATGACAAATGTTTAAAGGTGATACATGTTCATAGACTAGGTCCTTGTGAATGGTCCCAGTCGTCTGCTTTGATCGACGTTGCTGCTGGTGTTAGAGGGTAAAAGCAGCAGTGGAACATATTTTTATCATTTCTACAGTCTTGTGCTTAAACACAGATTTTTGGTATTTGTATTTTACTTGAATATTTCTATTTTCTTCTTTATCCATCTACTTCACAACATCTCAGAGGCAAAAGTACTCTTCATTCGACTGAAATATTTATTCATTTATACTATTTCGAATTAACTGCAAAATTCGCAGGCTTCTTTTCCCAGCTCATGAAACATGGACTTTCTTAAAGACATACAGTTCAGTGGTGCATCAAACATATGATGCTCTTAAATAATACAATGTGTAGCTTTAGATTAGAATACCAACAGTATAGGAAATAGTTACAATGAGCTCAACATTAGGCATCTAAGGTGGTAAAATATCCCATACACCAGTGTTTCCCAACCTTTTTGAGCCACAGCACATATTTAGAATTATAGAAAAATCAAAACGCACACCACCAAACAAATGTCACAAAAAGTATATTTATTGAAATTTAACCCTTTCATGCTCAGTGGTCACTACAGTGGACAGCTATTCTACAGCTGTTCTCTTGTATATTCATGGGTTTTGTGCATCATCTCATATACTGCAACTCAAACCATTACTGTAAATTTGCTGTTCTTGGTAAATCCGATGTGTGATAACGTGTAAATAAATTGCTTGTTATTGTTATTAGACTGCAATTAACAGGTTTTTTTTAAACGAAGTTTTTTTGCATATTATCTCTCCATGAAGTGAGTAATGACTAGTATTAGAGTATGTTAAAATGTGAGAAAACATCAGATAAGCTACATGAAAAATGTTTTTATTGCATAGTTTCCACACAATATATCAGTAAATACACATTTCTTTGTGTCCTGCTGAGTGGACATTTTTCACAACTTGCAAATAGGTTCATTAGGAAATTTTCAATCACATTGTTTTTTCATGCTTAAAGAGGAATAAAAACACTCGAAAGGTTGATTAAGGTTCACGTAATTCGTACGTGAAAGGGTTAATGCAAATCTAGTCTCCATTTACTTCCTCAGTGTGAAACCCTGGGCCTGTTTAGTTGAACACAAAGCTGATATTCTTGCAGGAATTGAAGATCTTCATGTGCGTCTTTCCTCAGTTCCTGCATGAATAAGCCCACGTCGCACAAATAGGTTGTGGAGAAAGGGAACACAATTGAAACAGCTTTGTTTGCCAGAATGGGGAATCTTTGGCAGCTGTCACCAGACACTTTACCGGGGGGCCGTGAGCACATCAGGGGTGTGGGGTCAACACTAGCCACGTTTACATGGACACAAATAATTGGAATAAAAGACCAATCAGATTGAAAATGCTTCATGTAAACACGTCAA
>JAQQZY010000017.1:9971700-9981914 GCA_030068375.1 Ostorhinchus rueppellii | reverse complement strand
CGATCTGTGTGCATCACCACCTGCAGTCAAACCTAAAACAATAAAAGAGGAGAAAAATAACACAGAACACCTGTTGCCTCATATGTAGGTCAATTATTGTAGAATTGAACATTTTACATGAAAGTTGATAAAATAAACTTTCAAACTATGATTGAATATTATTATAATCCCACTCCTTTTTTTTTTCCTCAGTCCTTCCTGTATCTGATCTGGTACACCACCATGTCCATCTTTGGACACTTCAACAACTTCTTCTTTGCTGCCCATCTGCTGGACATCGCCATGGGCTTCAAGACCCTCCGCACCATCCTGTCCTCCGTCACTCACAACGGCAAACAGGTATGTGAATGCACCAGCAGAGGGAGCCAGAGAACAGGAAAGGGAGTCCACACAGTCTCTTTGAACATGGACTCAGGGTGTCTGGAGCCAGAAAGCCTTAAAATAACAAGAACCATTTCATGTGTTTGCAGCCGTGTGGAGGCAGTAGACTGTACCGTCAGCTTTCAAGAATAATTCCTCTTTGAATACCTATTTTTGTGATCATGTTATCATGCGACATGATCAGAAATAAACAGGGACAAACATAATCAAATTAAGTCTTGGAAAAAAGAAAAAAAAAAGACAGATTCATTAGAGTAGACAGATAAGTCACAGGACACAAAACCCATGAGGAAAAAGCAACTGGATTTGATTTTTTGTTATTTAATTAAGACTTTTTCACTGTTGTGTCTCCAAGGGATCGTTGTCAAAAAATAGAGAAGATTTATTTTTATCTGGAAATAAATCAATTGTCAAATATGGAAGGGAGAAGTAAAGAAAGACTGGATTTTTAAAGACTGGATTTTTAAACAATGGCAATGAGCAGCCACTATCTATAATAGTCATTTGATCGGATTCAGTTATTCATGAACGTGAAACAACATTTACATACATAACATATGAAGAAAGGCAGTAATTTGACATTTACACAGTAGTGGAATATGATGTACATAAGAAGCCCTAACGATACCTATTATATAATACTTAAGTATACTTTATTATAATCACCCTCTTCTTTCCTTTTCCTTTATTTGTTTCTTCTCATCAACATTTTTGTACATTTCTTTCTACATTTTTAAATAGAAACCATAAGTAGTAAAAAGGTCTCATAAGTTAAAGAAAATAACATCATGAGAGCAGCCCTGAAGTCTCAAATTCAGCTCTAGACATCTTGTAAAGGATTACACTTTTCCAGTCCAGTTAAAAAAGAAAAAGACTCTTTGACAGAATGTATAGCTACATAGTTGCAATTATTTGTGCCAACTAGAAGGGTAAGAAAAGGCTGCCTCCTTCAGTCAATGTTCCAATAGTCACTGTTGTTACATAAAGGTCATGTAAAAGGTTTCAGACGGTGTAAGAGCTGGGTTTAATGACTTTTCTTCCCTCCTTGTAGCTGGTGCTGACTGTGGGTCTGCTGGCCGTGGTCGTCTATCTCTACACTGTGGTGGCCTTCAACTTCTTCAGGAAGTTCTACAATAAGAGCGAGGATGAGGACGAGCCCGATATGAAATGTGACGACATGATGACGGTACGTCTGTCCACCTTCTGAATGAATGTGAGGATGGCTTTCTGTGGGCGGTAATGGACTGCAGTCATTAAACAAGGACAAACACCTGGAGCTGAAAAAGAGTTGGGAGACTTTTAATTTGGATGTCTGTCTGCGACGCCGTGGCTGCTGACCTTCATTAGGACAGAATGTGGGCTGAGTGGAAAATATTTTCCATTAGCGAAGTCTTTCAATTTCCAAAAGCTGTGCCTCAATTCTTCACATTCTTTCCGAAGTGTTTAATGGCTGTAAATAAAGCAGCCTTATCAAATGGGAATCTTTACTAAAAAAAGTGCCATTTACACGTTCCAACAGTTTGAAGAGCTTTTATGCTAAAGTTTTTAAGTGGCACATCCTTACCTTCCTCAAAATTTGCGACATTTTTATGCTTCCTCTGCAGCACTGTGGGCTTAATTTACATTTTTTTTTAGAAAGGGATGGTAAAAATGAAGCTTTCAATCGGAGGGAATCCAGTAGTAGAATATAAAGCAGCTCTACTCACCATTTCAGCTGGTACACTTGAAGGTTTGTTTTGGTTTTTTTCTTTACAGTGCTACATGTTCCACATGTATGTGGGTGTGAGAGCTGGAGGTGGTATTGGAGACGAGTTGGAGGACCCAGCTGGAGACCCTTATGAGCTTTACCGCATCCTCTTTGACATCACCTTCTTCTTCTTTGTCATCGTCATCCTGCTGGCCATCATTCAGGGTACGGTCATCCGCAAACGCGTGTCTGCAGGTGCGTGTTTGTTTGGTGTAATAGGTCTGTACTGACAGTCCGTTACATCCTCCCTCAGGTTTGATCATTGATGCCTTCGGTGAGCTGAGAGACCAGCAGGAGCAGGTGAAGGAGGACATGGAGGTGAGACCTGGGTCTGATCGGACACCAAAACAGGCCCTCTACCCATTTCAACCAGTTACACGCCATCATGAATGCACTCGAAGACTTGAAGAAGGAAGAAGTTAGGAGACAGAATTGTATCACTTTCAAACTATCCTTAAAACAGTGAGAATTGGTTTAATAAGATCAGGGGTCAACAATCCTGGTCCTCGAGGGCCGATATCCTGCATGTTTTAGACGCTTCCCTCTTCCAACACACCTGCTTCAAATGTTCAGCCTATCATCAAGCTCTACAGAAGCCTTATAACGACCACAGGTGTGCTGGAAGAGGGACCCATCGAAAACATGCAGGGTACCGGCCCTCGAGGACCAGCATTGGTGACCCCTGAATAAGATCATTAATTAGTTTAAGAAAGCATTACTAAGCTGCTTTTACATGTTTAGACCTGTTGCCAAATACGGGGCTTCTCTGTCTCAGATTCTGTTGTAGATCTGGTAGCTTTGAGACGAATATTATTTTTGAGTAAAACCCATTCTTAGTTCAGTTTGATTTGGAGAACCCAGTATGACAAAAGGTCACCGCAGGGCTTTACAGGATTGAATTCACACTTTGACCCAAGAGCATCTTGGAAGCTACAGCCAGTTGGAGTTTGGACTTAGTTTTTCGTCATTATTACTCAAACTTATTTCACTGCTTTTATTCTGGAGGTATTTTACTGAAACACTGCAGATACAGAAATAAGGTGACCTCAGTCCACACGGTACAAACCATTCTCTTCAGTTTCTTTCTAGTGGAAGATTATAAACCAATGTGTGATAAGACTTTATCATATACACTGAAAACACCAGTTAATCAGCACATTTATTATTTATTTTCCAATTTATCTTTAAGTATACAAGATTTAACTCATGTAATCTGAGGCACATTATTTCTACCAGTGTTATTGTACTTTATCATAAGACTTTGTATCTTTGTGTGGAAATCCTGCAGCCGTTTTGCTGATTTAGTTGCGTGAGACAAATGTTTAAACTAATACAAACACATGGAAGCTGTGCCGTTGCAGTGGTTTATTAAATTGCTCACATCTAAACTAATTTCTCTCCCAGACCAAATGCTTCATCTGCGGCATTGGGAATGACTACTTCGATCGAACGCCTCACGGGTTTGAAACCCACACCTTACAAGAGCACAACCTCGCCAACTACCTGTGAGTGAACTAACAAACGGGGAAATAATAAATCTACAAACAGATCATCATGTCACTGGTGTTTGTCACCGTCTGTGCAGGTTCTTCCTGATGTACCTGATTAACAAGGATGAGACTGAACACACCGGCCAGGTATGTGCGAACAGTTAAAAGTATAAACTCTGGAGTTGCTGCCGTTTTCTACGTGTGTGATCGCTCTGAAGACGGAAAAGCAAAACTATACTCTGCACACTGACTTCTACTTCAGTATGTTTTACTTATGCAACGTGTCAAGTGGGTTGAAACGTTGCACAAGTACTGCTTAGCAGAAGGAAGAAGCAATGCGTGGGTTTACTTGGACTCTTAATATTAACTTGTTGTTGTCCATCTAAAAATCACAAATTCAGTGAAGAGAGTAGAGATGTTTCCCTGCACAAAGAACCAAGTGACTTTCCTTCCAGAGACAGACACACAAGCGTTACATGTACATGAATGCACCAGACTGGCTTTAATGGGGACTAATTTGACAGATCAGGTAAATGTATAACGTAACTATGAATTTTCAGTTATCCAATATGTTTAGTTTTTTATTCATGAAAACTAAAACTAGGACCAGAAATGAAAAACATTTTTATCCACTCACAAAATACAGTCACAGATAAATCAGTTTTCTTCAATGTAAAACAATAAAATGACAAATAATTACATTTATAATTAATTGAATTCAATATTGTAGTTTTTTGGGGGGGGGTTTTATTATGTAATTGTGTTGTGTATGCGGACCCCAGGAAGAATAGCCATTACTCCTATAATGGAGTGGTGGTTCATGGGGATCCTAACAAATAAACACATAATTAAATGTGTGTTTCTATAAATGATGGCTTTCCTCATACCTAAAAACTTATGTAGAATTAGTGATTCTTCTAATAATGTAGTGATTGTTTTTGTTAAATTGAAATAAACTAATGAAAGGTTGTTTTTAACTGATCAGCTTGGACTCAGTTTTGTTCAGCCTCATTCCTGAAACACAACCTAATGTAGGAATAGTCTTCATCTCTGAAAATCTGAACATTCTGAGTAAATTCCAGAGAAAATACGTCTGAAGACTCACCTGTTGACACCTAGTATGACACCTGTGAAAGCTGAGAACGGTCTTACTGAGATGGGACTCGCACCATCCTGGAAATGGTTTAATCAATATAATCCCTGTATTTCATCAAATCAAAACCAGCGGTCATTTCACATCTAGGTCTCAGATAATGACTGAGGATCACATAAACAAAACCAGTCACATTTCCACATATAAAGGTCATCTGGAGTGTTTTAGTCACTGTAGTGTAAGTGTATTTACATCTAATCCACATTATGGTCTGCAGTTATGTACAAGCATCAAACGTGTTTTTGGTTTTTTTTGAGTTCTTCAGCACAACTTCCTGTCATTTTCTGGGCTGTAGACTTTAATCGAGGGGGTTTTCACACACACACACACACACACAAGGTTAAAACATGATTAATAACTGTAATTACTAGTGCGGTCCTGATCTTTATGCTTCCGGATCCAGTTTTTTTTAGGATTAGTTTTGCCGATACCGACTTTTTACAATGAAAGTTTGATTTAAATTTGGAGTCATTCTTTATAGGTTATTAAGTTGCTATTTTACCTGAGATCCCAGTTGGGCTGAATGTGGAACCTGAAGTAAAACAAGTCTGACACCTTTGACTCTTAATAACTTTAATATAATTTCTGCACTTTCCAAATTCATACTGTGGGACAGATTAGAACCTTTGGTGGGCTCTACTGTTGGCACTGCTGTAGCGTGTCCAGGTATGATATGGGGGTGTGTTCAGTGCTGGACGTTAGTGATGCACAGATCAGCGGGCTACTCATGGGTGAAAAGAATGTCAGTTTATTTGCGGGGCTGGTTGGATTGGGTCAAATAATTCCACAACAGTCCTGTGGGTTGAAAAAAGCCCGGCATGTGCATCACTACTGGACCATATAGTGAAACTTATAATTGTCTAAACCTCCTGCTGCTAACTTTCCTTTTTTCTTACAGTAATTTTTCAGAGGCAGGATGCTTGTTTAACCCCCCCTCCCAGAACAGGACCCAGATTGGTACATCCCTAGTAATTACCCATCGCTGTTTCGATGGTGCCGTTTTCTCTTTTCCATAGAAAGCTGGCTGGTTCAGCTGTCTTTATATTTGATCTTTAGATGTGGACGGTTTGTTGTTTTCATCCTCCTGCAGCTTCCTTGTCTGATCAGATTCTTAAAAGTCAGTGCAGATATTTCATAATAAAAGCAATGTCGACAAAGGTCAAGTTTCTGTCCACCGACACAATAGAGGACTCATGCAGGGAGTTGGAAAGAAAGGCCCATCAATAATGCAAATAAAGACCAAACACCCCAGTGTGGAACTGTGGAAGTGTGGTCAATCTCAGGTGAATATTAAAGGGGTGGAAATGTTAGGACCCGGTTCAGAGCCAGGGGAGTATGGAGAAAGATTACCATCAAAAATATTTAGCCACGATTCTAACCAGTCGTATTCGTAATGTTAAACATTTGTATGTCAATAAAAGACTTGTCCACAAAATTCTGCTGTCACATGCATGAGTTTGATAAATTTAGGGTTAGGATTGTTTTTGCGAGTATGAACCTAAAAGTTGTGAGTGCAACTCTAATTTCTACGACTACGAAGTCTTCCCTGTGAGGACGAATCCAAGTTTATGGGTACGAGTAGAAAAGCCCTGAAATGACGTCACATAGGTCACAGGGGAAGGTAATCCAACACCGATTGCTCCAAAGATGGCTGGAGGCGTTGGACCTACCGGGGCAGGCGACGCGTCACAGGTGAAGTAAATAACACGTCCAACTTTTTTGTAATTTATTTCATGAAATTGCACTGTTTTAATTGATATACAATTTATGGACGAAAGACGGTACTGCTTAGCTTGCACGCTAACGGTGTTGGATTACCTTCCCCTGTGACCTATGTGACGTCATTTCAGGGCTTTTCTACTCGTACCCATAAAGTTGGATTCGTCCTCACAGGGAAGACTTCGTAGTCGTAGAACTTAGAGTTGCACTCACAACTTTTAGGTTCATACTCATAAAAACAATCCTAACCCTAAATATGTTTTTTATTGACATACAAATGTTTAACTTTACGAATACGAACGGTTAGAATCGTGGATAAATATTTTTGACGGTCGTGAGGTGAAGATCAGTGTAAACTCCTGACGTTAACGGACGTCTGTTCCTACCTGCAGGAGTCATATGTGTGGAAGATGTACCAGGAGAGATGCTGGGACTTCTTCCCTACTGGAGACTGCTTCCGGAAGCAATATGAGGACCAGTTGGGTTAGAGACGGCAGCCCTGAGTGAGTGCCCCGAACTGCCCTCTCTACTTTTTCCTTCGATCTGAAAGAGACACTGAACTCGACTTCACCCTGTTAACAGAACCTGGACACTCACTGGACTTTCTCTGCTGCTGTGGTGTTAAAAATGTGAAGTAACAAACCATTGTGAATCCTAACACAAACATAACTTCTTCAAGGATCTGATTTCAAGGCTATTGACCGACTGACGATTGGACATTTCCGGTTTGTGCATCCTCTTCCACGTAACAGAAAACAGTCACTTGCCACGACGCCTCTTTTATGCAAATCCTTCTTTTGATTCTTACTCACATTGCCTTTTCACTTGCTTAACCCCAACCTGTTGCACAATTTGTTGTGTGTAGACATTTGATACACATGAAGGGTTACAGCATGACAACTGAATGTCTGAATATGCACAATTTCTAGATGAATGCCAGGATGTTCGTGTATTGATCCAGTCGTCATCAAATCAAATAAGTGAGACCTGATTTGCCTTTCAAAGCTGGTTGAAATCTGTCGAATGAAACGGTTGAGTCACCTCTGGTCTTGGATGTTTTTGTTCTTTTTTTCCAAGGACCAGAGATGACTTGCAGAGGTGTTTAAGTGCCAACGTGCCTTATGAGAAACTATGCAAAAAAAAAAAAAAAAATAAAACCACACATTTTTGTCCCTCCTGACACAAGCAGTGCTCTAGTTCTGGATTAGTTACAAGCAGATTTAGCTGAAGCTAGTTTTGTGGCTTTTAAGTCAAAAATAGAAACCATTTGTTGTATAAAATCTAGATAATCCTTGTGTAAATGTTGCTTAGTTTGGTTTTGTTCCTAAGCTGTGGTGTCCTGCCCGCCTGCACTTCTTTCCACAGCACACCCACCCCACAAGCTGAGGAGAAGTTAACAAAAAATAAGTTGGTTTAAGGGTTTATTGAACACTTACAAAATGGTTACCTGCTATTGTATGGCCATTTGTATGTATGTTGAAGCTTTGGTAAAAACTGCGTTTCTTTTGATGAGAGGGAGGAAATGAATAAAGTAACTGACGCAATAAATCTGACGTGTTGTCCGAAGCATGTTTTACTCGGTCTGTCCCTTTGGCAGCTGACGGCGACACTCCTGTGGTGTGTAACTTTCACAGAGAACACAGGATTCTTTCTCGGAAACGTGAGGTACAGAGGGAACATTTTGACATGCTCTCTCAAACGTCCAAGATGTACTGTCCTGTCCACTCATCGAAACATGTCGTCTCTCTCTTTCTCCGTCAAAGGAAACTGGACAGAAAAAAAAAAACCAACTTGACTGCCACTTTTTAATCAGGCAAAGAAGCGTCTGACATGCAAACGACCTTCATGTGCCTGTCGAGCGCGTTAAGAAGAGGAACAGATGAGGTCATCTGACACGGCAGCGCGCCATGAGTCCCTTTAGTTTCTTCGCTGAGGGTCAGGAGATCATGCTGTCGAGCCAGTCCTCCAGGTCCTCCTCGGTCATTTCCTGTTTGACAGATGCGGACTTTGGTGGTGTGACGTCCTCGTCTTTCACCTCCTCCGTCTTCTCTGCTGTTCCGTCCTTTGTTTCCTCACACACTGCAGGTTGGAAAAATGTGTCAAAGGAGAGGGTTTATTTTATTTTAACTGCATCCACATGCACTTCAGAAACGTCGTCATCAAAAAGCCCGAGTGGAGACGTTTCAATGATTACCGGCTTTCTTTCAGACGTCCTATTTTTGTCTTCTGCACATGTTTGACTACATCACTTCTGTTTTCTATGATTTTTTTTTTTCCTTTTTAAAACACATTAGCAGAGCAGATGTCAAAGAACAAAATCAGATTAACAGGTATACATGCACAAATACAGTAGAGTATTGGGGAGCAACCAGGTGTGTTAGTCTACATGTTTATATGATCACAATAATCCATAATCTGCATTCTGGGCACATGTTAGACTCAATGTTCCTGCAGGTTCACAAGTTAAACTGAAATCTTTTTATCTCTGTGAACTTAAGACACTTCAGTGACACTACTGATGTGAATGTAGGCATTTGCTAGTACTTTTTTTTTTTTTTTTAAGCAACCATTACGAGTCAAATGGTAATAAATTTGACTCTGGATCCCTTTATTTCTTGTCAAACTCAAGTTATGTTACATCAAAGTCCACATTTTATTTAAGATAACTTTTCTTTAGTTTTACACCTTATAAACTTCTGATAGTCATTCACTAAACGTATTTTCACATGAAACTTGTCCTAAATTCAGTCTTAAATTGGGTGAAAAATCACAGGATTTAAAAGGTATTAAAGTGATACTAAACATGTTAAGCCCAATTACTCAAAATGAATTTTATGATTTAACTATACATTTTCTGTGGGAATCTAAAGACATTTTACTGCAGTCGCAAGAAGGTGGAGATTTTTTGCCTAGTGAAAACATCTCAGTCCGTTAATTTGTCGACCTGAATCCATAATAATCCAATAAATAACTGCAGTGAGAATGTTTATGCTCATGTTAAAACTCTGATCATGTAACTAGCATAATGTGATATGTATCAGATAATGGCAGTAATCTGCTTATGAGAAATTGATTAACACACCTAGATTTCTATCCAATACTCCGGTGCCTTCATGTATGCATACCTGTTAATGTGATTCATTTCATTCTTGTGCATCTGCGCGTGTGTAAAAGAAACTAAAAAGCTAATTGTAACCTAGATTAAAACTAAATTACTGTCCATTTTGTGTAGTTCAGTCAAAACAAGACAAACATTGTTCTGCCCAGGTCTTAACTTTCAATCTGATCGCACTTTGTCAGCTGAGTTAGGTGAAGAGTCTTCAAGAAATCAGTTGGACAAACTAAAGTTACAATTTTCAACAAAACAAAAACAGACATTCTGGTATTAAAGTGTGCACTGCACCTCTCCTAGCGGTATAAGATGATGTGTGTGGAATTTGAAAAGAATCTGGTAAATAGTCTTTGGGAAATTGTTTGGACAAAAATCTCAGACGGACAGAAAGACAAACGTAATTCCCGGTATTACTAATAACCCTGCTGTAGAAATCCTGGACAGTTGTGTCGTCAAACATCAGTGGAACCTAACAGTAAGAAGCTTCAGTCTTCAGGTCCAACCCACATACCTGGTTTATCAAATGTATTAGAGTTCCACCAGTATAAGGTGTCCCACTGCTGCCATAACTGAACAGTATTTCTGTTTACCTAAATATCTGTTTATGTTTCT
>JAQQZY010000017.1:9910883-9922326 GCA_030068375.1 Ostorhinchus rueppellii | reverse complement strand
ATAGATAGATAGATAGATAGATAGATAGATAGATAGATAGATAGATAGATAGATAGATAGATAGATAGATCCCACAAATCAAAGCATTTATAGCTTAAGCTAATTAGCGAATGCTAGTCCATACCTGTGCTTTTTAAGTTCATAAAACACAACATAAAGACTGCACAAAATGCATAATCACAGAAGGACACAATACAACCAAATTACAATCGAACAGCAGTAGAGTTACTCATGATAATACGACTGTTCTCCATGACCAGGTCACTCTTAGGAAATAGATTTCAAACTCAATGACAATTTGACCTAAATCACACAGCCATGGGACAGTCCTTGTATTACTGAAGAACCATCTGAAGAGCCTGTTTATGTAGCCACTTGTGGATGAGTTTTAGATTAGCAAATTTAATGAACTGCTCAAAACTTTAATTTCTTTAAAACAATGATGAGCAATGAGCAATATCGGCTTCCTGTCCACAATTTTAATTCCTTGATTGCATACCATCACAAGAGGCTTGATTGTAGTGGCTCCAGAAACACAATGTGCCCTGATGACATTTAATTGCTGCATCTTTAGTTTCGTTGCAGTTTCAAAGTAAGCAGATTTTAATCATCACGCTATTTGCATTGGTGGCATATAAATGTTTATTAGATCCCTGTCACAGATTATGGCTGCTGATAAACTTATGTGACTATAAGACTGCTGAAACTACAGTCTGTAGGAGCCATAAATGACGTGACGTTGACCTACGATGGCTTAATGACATCTGAGTTGCAAAGCTAAAAACCTGTACCATGACTTGTCACTGACTGTAATGTAGCATACTTAGCACTGGTAGACATTAATTTATATGATTCATTACTAGGCTTCAGTGCTGGACATACGGGCACAAAATTAAATCTTGATTTTTTTTTTTTTTTCCCAGTGTTATGGACAATTTACAATTTTTTTCAAATGCAACTCTACAAGAGCTGATGACAAAGCTTGAGTCATAAAACTATGCACCACAATTGTGAATCACAATTAAATGTGTTGAGCAAGAAAGGTCTGCAGAGGAATAATCTTGAATTTGTGATTTAGGCATTTTCCATGATTTTGAGAAAGCAACTCCTCAACTAATAGGATTAATTAAGTATTTTATCTGCATTTTTTGTTTTTGAACGAAGAACTGCAATGTAATTTTCCATTCATAAGTTGCCATGCTTAACACCAATAAATGATGTAACAGTGGCACGAATGAAGAGAAAACAGAAACTAAATAAATTTTAAAAATCACCATGTAATTCCTTTAGTCCAATGAGTCTGTGTAATATAGAGATATATGATTAATATATCAGAGAACTTGAGAAAAACTCACAATTTATCCATTAAGCCTGAATAAGACCTCACAGCTACAATAATTTACTGCCTGAATCATTGAAATTAAACACGAATCTATACTAACTAAACCTAGCATAAAATCATTCCAAAATGTTAAACTGTATTTCCTCAAACAGTGGTCAGGGTCAGGATGTTTACTTGAAGGAGGCTTATGTCAGTGAGGCCTTCATTTCCAATTTCCTCTGTAGAAGAAATATAAATGGTATTTAGTGCAAAACGTTATGACAGGAGATAAGCCCTCTCTTGTCTTCCAGTGGATAGAATCTATTCAGCAGTTAAAGGATGGTGTCTTCATGTTCAGCTTCTGAAATATTTTGGTGAAAAAGTAAGATGCGTACCTGCAGTGACTGAAATCAGGCAGTAACACTTGGTTGGGTGGGTGATCTAGATCAACATGTTAAGAACCATTGGACTAAAGTTTACATTTTGCTTCTTTGGCACCAGAACTTTATCCATTTCATTTTTTACGTGGTCTATAAATGAGAACTAGATTATATTTCTGTTATTAGAGACCCAGCTTATAATCGACTTACGCGAGACATATTAAAACAGTATTTTCCCTCATGTTTGTCCTATGAAAGGTCAGCTCAGGCGTGGTTAAACAAACCCAAGCTTCACAGTTTCTTGTGTGTGGACCTTACCTGCTGACTCCAGGAGAACGTGGTAGTCCGTTCCTCTCTGAGTGGGTGTGTCATCCTCTGGTTTCTCCATTTCCGACGCTTCATATCGGTCCCAGTTCGACTCCAGCTTCCTCCTGGAGAACACCTCCATCCTGTCATCATCCTCCTGAAATTTGTCCCCTTCATCTTGATCCTAGAACAAAACAAAGTACATAAAGCGAGGTAAAAAAAAAATAATAATAAACACATAATAAATAATAATAATAATAATAATAATAATAATAATAATAATAATAATAATAATAATAATAATAATAATAATAATAGAATATTGAGGAAAATTAATCACTGATCGATTTCTGTTCTGTTTAAATGGTCACAACACAAAACATTACTCACACATAGATCTTTATTACAACTGTGTGCCACCAACAACAACAACAAAAAAAAAAAAATCAGCATGAACAAGAATGGAGCATTTGCAAAAGTGTCAATGCATTACTAAAAAAATAAAATAAAATAAAGCACCATTGATAGGTAAATAAATGAAGAAACATTTAGCTGCAATTATGTTTCCAACAGCAGCACTAATCTCAGTTTTGTGAATTGGGCATTTTTCATTGTGCAAAAGTAAAAATTTGATAAATAGAACTAATTTTATATGTTACTTGATCAGAAATTAAAGTGAGCTCCTGATTACTTTGTGAATAATAGGGGTGCAAGAAGACAGATTCACTTGAGTATCACAATATTATGTTTTGTCATACTCTATTGATGTTTTTTTTCTTAACCGATACAGAATTTTACTTTTGCTGACAGTATAAAACATCCTACTATACAAGATTTTATGCATATGAGCCTATGTTGTTTAACCTATCATCATTTCATAATTCGAATTTATCAGCTTGATAACAGTAATGCTATATGTAACATGATGCAGAACATTAATTATTGTACATTGTATGATTCAAATTACCAGATTCTTGTCAAAATGCAAACCTAGAAAATGGAAGTCTTCTTTTTTCAAACTAAGTTAAACATTTTTCACTTTCTAAAAAAGTCACTTTGGATACATAATAGAATCTCTCCTTAGTGCTGCTTGTCCAGGTTTGTTCTGAAGGGTAAAATGGTTTAATTACTGCTTTTGTGGCCAGTGCTGGCTCTCACTAACCCTAGATATTGTGGGTGTTTTCAGCCCTTAGCTTAAAGGGGGTGAAAATTAGTTCATTACGGCTTGGATGAAATGGATGGTTTGGCAAATGTATGTGCAACTACTTCTGTTAACAAGAACCCACAACACTGCAGAGTGCACCATTAAATTTAATTTTTTTCATTGCATTTCGAAAGACTACAGCGTTCTAAGCCCAAAGCTGCTCTTCATCCAGCACAGAGGAATCTGATATTTCTGTGCTGGCACTCTATCGTTTCTGCAAATGTTTTGGAATCTGCACTTGGCCTGAAAGAGATCTGTGTATCTTGCCCATGAATTGCTTAAATTGGTTAATTCCTCTAGCTGTGAAAAAGCAGCACACACCCACTTTCCTGAGCTGTCTAAGGAAAGAGTCCAGGACCAGTGGGTTAGCTGTGGCTAGTTTCCCAAAAGTCATAATTGAGCACCAGACATAAAAGTTTAAATGAAGCTACTTTTAGGAAGTGTCATCTCGAAACATGTTACAACAGGATGCAGAGATTAGACAGCCTCTACAAGTGTTAAGTGAAAGAATCCTTTTCACACCAATATGGGTTGTTTTTAGATCGCTTCACAGCCGCTACTATATAGTTTTGCCACATCAGGTTTTCAATATGAAAGGGGTCATATTTTGCTAAACCCACTTTTGTTAGTCTTTGGTACATTCATTTGTGTATTTGGGGATCCTAATAGTTCATAAAGTTTTCATTTGAACCCTCCAGGTGCTGCAAAGCTATCTTAATATTTATTTCTATACATCTATAACAAGTTATGACATGACATTTTTATATATAAGGTCAAGACTTCCGACGAACATTTCTCCGAATACACTATAATTGTTTGTCAGCAACAGAGGTTGTATTAAAAACTGAAAATATGTTCAAACTTTTAGCCAATCACCTAATATGTGCAGTTGTTGATTGTGTTAATGAACACAAGTGGCTGAACGAGACAGAAAACACAGTCAACAACCTGGAGGGGGTGGGGCATGAAGTGGCTCATTTGGATTTAAAGGGCCAGTGCCCAAAACAACCTTTCTGGTGTCATTACTAAGAAATAGGGATGAAGATGTACCTGTGGAGCTGAATTAATAAAGAATTCAGACCCAAGCACAGCATTTACTGTTTATGTAGAGCAGAGGGAAATGTTTTTTTTAAAAAGGAATAATTCCATTTAAAAAGCAAAACATCACTCTGTTAATAAGTGTCCAAACATTTCACTTAAACAACCTTTGTAAAGTCTACACCTACGTCTGTCCTAATGACAGAAATGCCAAATCTATTGATGTGTCAACAAAGCGTAATTCAAAGGGGCCTCTGTAAAGTGCTTAACACATAGCTTTTATTCATGATTGGTAGCTAGGTCAAATAAAAGGCTGGAGGGAAATTCTTCACTGTATCACAGAGAACAAACCTCTGTGGCAAAACTCATTACATTTTCTGACTCATACGTTTCTTCCTTTGCCACACAGCGACACAACACTTTTGATTGTTGTCATGGAAACATGTGATGTGAGATGTGTCACAATAACACAGCCATGGTTTTGTAAACTTTTCTTTGCAATGTGCATCGTCACAAATTGACTCTGTCCCCCTCTAAAAAGAAAAAAAAAAAAGCTAAGCAGTGCTCCATTTTTCTCTAGTAACATCAAAGATGACAGAGGAGCAATGGATGCACCGAAGGAGAAAGTTTGATTGCAATCAAACACCCCTATGTACTAAGGGAGATTTCTATGATTGCAATCACAGAACCCCTATTGTTCCCTTCTAATTCTGTAGTTACCATGACAGAGGCATCAGTCGTCAGAGAATCCCATTGGAAAAATCAAGCTTCTAGTGTCAGACGTATGTCCAATATTACAAAAGGACAACGTTAAAAAACTGTGCGATTTATTTCAAGTGCTTGGCCCTTGATTCATTTGTCCAACTTCTACACAATAACTGTACCACTTACACAAAATAGAAGTTAAAGCTGTGCAATATGATGACAGAGCAATGTTGCATAAACTGCACACAATATTTTAATAGACCACTTTTAGATATGATTACTGAATGTATTTGCCATGGCATCATTTGGAATATATGTACTTATGCAATAGCACAACATTTTCATCCAGAGCTTCACTAATTTTTTACTAAGATCTTGTATTGATTAGAAGCATTAGAGTGGTGCATGACATGTTCTCCAGGACATCCCAAATGTTCTCACATACTGTGGCCAATCCATGTGTGATAACGATGTCTCATGCTCCCTGAACCACTCCTTCCCTGAACCACTCTTTCTTCTGAATCCTCACATTATCATATTCCTGTGTCATAAGGGAAGAAAAAGTCACTCTTGTGCCACCCCGGTCCTTTTATGGACAAATAACGTAGCTGAGCCTAGACCTGACCAACTGAAGTGAACCAGATCATAACACTGCCTCACAGGCTTGTCCACTGAAATACAGTTCAGGATTTATGCCCTCTAGAAATCTGATGGCATAGAGTATTAATCACTGGAACATATAATAATGCAGTGGAAGGTTTTTGTCCATTTACTTGGTTAAATGCAAGTGGTAAGTTTTTTGTCTGGGCATTGTATTATGTTTCAGATTGTGGAAGATTCATTTTGGAATACAACGATAGGCCTATTGGTACCAAATATTTATTCTTTTTTTTTTATATATTGAAACACACAATACACATGAACATGTAGCCAGTGTGTTTCTGTGTTAAAGAGGTACTACAGTATGAGTGGTTTTATATAAGATATTTTCATAAGAGTTCAAATTCTGTGAAATGAATGCTAAAACACAGTGAATGCCAAACTCCTGTTTATTGCCATTTACTATACTACCAAGTACTAATTTGCTATAGCCTTTCAGTTAAACAGGTTTTTAATAAAGTCAAAGTTAATTTAAGACAACTGTAAGATTGTTTTTTTTTCCCAGCTCTAAACTATATTATCAGCCTTTTAAAATTCACACCGAGTCGACATCTAATATAAAGTATTGCAGAACTGCTGTATCATGATATCATCATTGGCAACATATTGCCAATAAATACCAATACTATGTGAGAATGTGCCTCCTACCACATCACTTAACAGCAGGATTTTTTTTTTGAAACATCTTAATAAAAGTGCAATTTTAACACCATCCTGCCTGCTACTAAAGGCTTTTGTGCATCTGTGGATCCACTGTGATCTGTAGGTTGTAATGAACATGTAGTAATGATAAGCTAAAACATAAGTGTTAAAATTGCACTTATTTTTCTTAGGAGATTTCAGACTCTTCAGCTTGATCAGATTTGTACATAGGATAGTTTGTAAATCTAGATAATTTGAACTGTAATTTCCCTCTAAAACAGAGAAAACAGATTTGACATTCATAGGTTATTTTATCATTTTACTGGTCCAGACTGTTTAAGGTCATATTGGGGGGTATATGTGGCCCCTGGACTTAAATGAGTTTGACACCCTTGGTCTAAACCAGGGGTGTCAAACTAATTTTAGTTCAGGGGCCACATTCAGCCAAATTTGATCTGAAATGGGCCAGACCGGTAAAATAATAACATAATAATATACAACTAATGTCAACTCTAAACTTTTCTGTATGTTTTAGAGTGAAAAAAGTAAAATTACGTTATAAAAATGTTTACATCTACAAACTATGCTTTAAAAAAATTTGAATAATATGGAAAAATTGAAAAAAAATAAGTGTATATTTGACAATATTTTGCTTCAGTTTATCATCTACACAGGTACATTATAACTTATAGATCCCAGTGGATCTACAAATATACAAAACATTTAATAAGAGATAATATTTATTAAAATTGCACTTCTCTTAAAATACTTCAGGTTATTCATATTTCCTCAGATTATTGACATGTTTTGTGAAATTATACATTGTTTTGATGTAAATACATGAAAATGTTTACAGAGTTATGAGTATTTATTGGATTTTATGATAGTATTTTAACAAATTGACCCGCTTGAAATTGAATTGGTCTGTATGTGATCCCTAAACTAAAATGATTGTTAATATCTTAGTTTAATTTTTGTATTTCACAAAGTCATCACAAGGGCCGGACTGGACCCTTTGGCGGGCCAGATTTGGCCCCCGGGCCGCATATTTGACACCCTTGGTCTAAACCCTTCAACAACATACTTTTTCAAACCGATTTACGTCACAAGATATTAAACTTGTATTGGTAGCACTAAAAACAAAGATGTTTATAGCTTATTATAACTGTAATAGTTTGGTGCAGGCCACCGGCTGTCATTAGACCTATTTCACAGCGGACATTTTGACTTGTTAAAGCGTAAACACACAGGTGCACCTGGCACAATTAACGAAAGCTTTCCGGGACATTGGAATACAACTGGGCCGTGATTAGTGACACCTGTGCTTTTCCCACCGTAACAAACCAAAGTATCTGCCGTTTAAAACAAACAAACAAAAACTTATCACAGTGAAATGAGGTCTAACTGATTGAAACGATTTCCTATTAAGTGTATTTGCTCCTTAAGAGGCAAAAGAACTACTCTGCTGTCAGTGTAGTTTTGGGATAACAGGACAGACAGTGGCATCACTTCCATGCTTACTCACCCGGCGACTGAAGTCTGCGTGGCCGCCTCCCCCGCGTCCACGCCCGCGATAGTGGTCTCTTTTTCCTCGGCCCCGATAGTGACCTCCTCTCCCTCGCCCGCGGAATTCACCTCCGTGACTATCGCTGTCATTTCCTCCCCTGCCACCTTTTTTCCAGCTGCCTCCTCTGCCTCTGTTCGTTCTACCCTCCATAACTGTTCAACATTAAGCGGACAGTTTACACCGTAACACCAAAGGAATGGAACTGGTGTTTTACCAAATGGCATCCGACGACTAACAATGTTTGGTTTCTACAGTTCCGGGTCTTATCAAACTACGGACCACATCTCTCAATTACATATCATAATTGTGTTGGTTTTAATAAGAAACCCAATGATACATTTGTGTAAACTATATATAGGAATATATTATGAAAAATTATGACTGTGGATAATACATATATAATAAATATTCATATGTGTTCACATAATCATCATAACGTTTTGAAAAGCAAGGTTTTTTGGCATTACATTCATGTAACTAACTGTATTGCACTCTGATATTAAGCTAAATTCTAATTTCTACTTTTCTGACTATTTTGTAAAATTAAACAAATTGCAAGTACAAACTAAATATTACATTTACTTTAGACAAATAATACATAGTATAGTATAATACAATAATACCACAGTAATTGAACATATAACATACATATAATTTTAAAACATATACATTTCATTATAATGGTTTAAATATTAACATATATCCAGTGTGGATAATGTATATAAACATATTTAGCATACAGTGGTGGAAATACCTTTACTAAAGAATTGTACCCATACACAATTTTTTTTACATTTTCTGCTGCTTTATAGTCCAACTACATCTAAGGAGAAAATATTACATTTTTTTCTCCATCTTATTTATTTGACACTTAGAGTGACAGTTAGACCCATTGTTTGTTTTTTGATGGCATGAAAAAAAAACATGTATTTACATGATGTAATGCAGTAATATGAGACAAATCCAACATTGACTCCACAATGACGAACTCCATCACTACATCCCACTCCATGTATGAAAAAAAAACATTGTAATATAATGTTACAGTTTGTAACAATATTTTTTTGTTCATTTCTTTGAAAAAGAATCATCATGCAAATAATGAGTACTCTTACTTTGATACTTTACAGTATATGTTTTACGGTCGTCTGTTTTCTTGCCATCAAGACATGTGTGCTAGCTTAATTCTCCTGTCAGTTCTCTTGATCAAGGTACTGGTTTAGATCCAGAAGGCTTCCTCAGTGTACTAGGATATAGAATATAATATAGAACTTGAATTTTGTGGGACATTAATGTGAACTAAAACAACAGCAACATTCAAATCAGACCAATATTACGAATGCAAATAACAATCATGTTGAAAATAGGACTTTTTGTATGTAGTTACACTTAAACACTGTTTTTCTTTTCATTGCAGGGGTACTCTTTCTTCTACATGGAACCACAGAGGAGCATCTTACACTGCACTTCCAACTTTACTGGTGACATTAAACACAACAACATGGGCGTGGATCTTGCAAACCACACTTTTGGAAACACAACACATGCCCACGTTGCTCCCCACAGCCTTTGGGAGGCCATAGCCATTGCTACAGTATCAGCTATTGTCAGCTTGATAACCATTGTTGGTAATGTGCTGGTGATGCTGTCTTTTAAGGTCAACAGCCAACTAAAGACTGTGAACAACTATTACCTACTGAGTTTGGCCTTCGCTGACCTTATCATAGGAGTGTTGTCCATGAACTTGTACACAACGTATATCCTGATGGGATACTGGTCTCTGGGGAACCTTGCGTGTGATCTCTGGCTAGCAGTGGATTATGTAGCCAGCAATGCTTCAGTTATGAACTTACTAGTCATTAGCTTTGATAGATACTTTTCCATCACAAGGCCACTAACATACAGAGCAAAGAGGACTCCGAAAAGGGCTGCTATCATGATTGGTCTGGCATGGCTGGTGTCTTTTATTCTGTGGGCTCCACCAATTCTTTGCTGGCAGTACTTTGTAGGAGAAAGAACAGTGCCATTGGATCAGTGCCAGATCCAGTTTTTGACTGAGCCTGTGATCACATTTGGGACAGCCATTGCTGCTTTCTACATCCCAGTCTCTGTTATGACCATCCTGTACTGCCGGATCTACAAGGAGACACAGAAACGGACCAAGGACCTGGCTGAGCTCCAAGGCCTTGCAACAGAGAATATTCCAGAGGGAACCAAACCACAAAAAACTATCATTCGCTCTTGCTTTCATTTCACCAGAGAGAGACGAGAACGAAGCCAGGCATCATGGTCTTCATCTAACCAAAGCAACGCCACTAAAACCACCACTAGGTCAGATGAGGCGTGGGCGAAAGCAGACCAGATCACATCCTTTAACAGCTACACCTCATCTGAGGAGGACGAACACCATGTTTCAGTGGAGACCCCACAGGGATCCTTTAAAGATCAAAGCAGCAGGCAGAATAGTAAGAATGGACAAGTGGCTGATTATGCAGAGGATCAGTATTTTTCCACACCTCCCAAGAAGAACAGTAAAAAGGGCATTTCTTATAAGTTCAAACCAGGCTCCAAGAGTAAAAACAGCGATCCTACACCTGCATGTCCCTGCCCTGCTGAAACAGAGCAAACAGCCAAAAACCCCTCCCCTGCTTCCTCCACCACATCCAAACCCATGGACCCCACCTTGAAGAACCAGATCACCAAGAGGAAGCGGATGGTGCTGGTGAAGGAGAAGAAGGCGGCACAGACCCTCAGCGCCATCCTCCTGGCCTTCATCCTCACGTGGACTCCGTACAACATCATGGTTCTCATCTCTACGTTCTGCGCCGACTGCATCCCCACGTCCCTGTGGCACCTGGGCTACTGGCTGTGCTACGTCAACAGCACCATTAACCCCATGTGCTACGCCCTCTGCAACAAAACCTTCCAGAAGACCTTTAAGATGCTTCTGCTCTGCCAGTGGAGGAGGAGGAGAGGCGAGGACAAGTTGTACTGGTGTGGACAGAACCCAAACATCAACAACAAAATGACTTGATCTGGCGCCGCAGTATTAGAACAGACTTATTACTTTTGCTTACATGTGGATTTTCACCATATATTAGTCAGCTGTCATCCTCAGCATGAAGCGCTGCATGTGATTTTTGTGTAAAATACATATTGGAAAATGAGCTGAGCCTGATGCAGCACCTCAGCTGCTGTTTCACCGTTTTAAGAAAAGAAATCTCATACAGGTGGCTGCACATTCACACATCATTTAAAGTTAAAACTAGATCTAGGTTGTGTTTTACAATACTTTAATTCAATACAATGTGCATTTAAAGACTTATTGCTCACTGTAATCATTCCTTTTGTCTATACTGGCTTTGATAACACACAATACAGTACTGTCACAATATGTTGCCTGGATACTTGATACACTTCAAGACAATCATCTACAATACATGTCTGAGCAGCCGGAGGAAGAAAAACAGCCCTTAAAAAAGGAAAAAGCAGAGTTATTTGTTTCTTCACCACATTACAGAGTCAGTTTCCTTGACCTGAGATGAAATGATGAAAAAAAGTCTTAGCTCAGTGCCTCTACACACACACACACACACACACACACACACACACACACACAC
>JAQQZY010000017.1:9892282-9910543 GCA_030068375.1 Ostorhinchus rueppellii | reverse complement strand
ACACACACACACACACACACACACACACACACACACACACACACACACACACACACACACACACACACACACTGGATCTACATGTTGTCCCAACTTTAAAAAGATCAAGGACAAAACCCACAAGTGGATTTAGAAGCTGAAAGAAAATAATATGATAATATTTGCCTAATAAGCTCCTTCATATAGGGCTAGACAAATAACCAAAAAACTGAATCTAAATTTTCCAGATAGCAGAGATGATTCATGTTACATACATTTCTTCTATCTACATAAACTTAAGATCAAATGAGATTTAAAAAAAAATATATATAGATATATAAAATCTATACAGTGTAAACATGCAATATCAAACAATTACAAGAAAAATCCCCATTTCAGTGTCAGTGTACATTATTTGCTAAAAAAGAAAAAAAGAAAAGGAATTCTGAACAGCACTTGTTGGCAATGACTGCAGAAACACACTTCTAATAATGAACAGATTAAAACAAACACTATGGAGTTTGTTGAGCAAGAAGAGATACTGATCATTCATACAGTACCTTCAAATAATTTATAAAACTCAAGAAAAACACTCTGCATTGAATAATAAAAGTGAAAAGACCTTGGTAAAAACTATTAAAATGTCAAATGTTTGGCTTCAACAGCGCTAATCCTCCTGGTAAGTTCATACAATAAATTTTCAATTCAGTTTCATTTATATGTAGTTCCAAATATCAACAAAAACGACGTCAAGGCACATAATATAAGTACGTTTAAGGCCTTGGAACATCATAAAGTCAACAAGTCCAACTTTAAAAAGCTTTAGGTGAGCTGAAATTTGACACATACAGAGAAAAATGATCCTTCCTCAGCAGAGACAGCATTCTGCTTTGTGAAAGTCAAACAGCGCTGTGAAAAAAATAAAGGTTTTAGAGGAAAGTTGTTAAAAACCGACCGTCTTTTCAGTATAAAACTTCCTTCATTGTGTTTCGCATCAGAGCTATGAAGCAGATACAGGAACAGAAAAAAGACTTGTTGCTTAGTTTTTGACGATGGCTTCTGGAATCAGCTCAGATTTCTTTTTCATGTACGGGATTAAATCAACCAAAAACCGGTGGAGTCAACAATTACAGAAACCAGAAAATGACTCAAACGACAGATAAACGTGGGTAAAACTTCAACTGTTTTAAACGTCATGTATTCATGCTTCAATATTTTGCTCACTCGAACTGTATATACTGTAATAGACCTAATGTACTCACACATTTAAAATAACTTTCTGCATAAAGGACATATTTCACCGATACTATTGGATTTTACACTTCAAATATGTAAATTTCGTAGTGTATATCAGTGTTTATTGAATGTTTTATCTCCTGTTTTCTATCTTTGCTGTTGCAATTGATATTTGATTACACGTTCAAGGGCTATTCTGTACATTTCTGTGCATTTCCAGCTGCTTATGTTTCACAAGATGACATGAAATCACGCTTCCATTCCATGTCGATGCTCATATTAGTGTAAAAATGAATGAAACAACAGGAAAAGACAGTTTGTATTCGCAGATATGGACCCCTGATGATCACCACATTCCTCTGATGATGAGTGAAGCTGTTGTATATTATGCGCTGTCACTTTTGCTGTAACGTCACGTTATCTCCCTGAACTCTGTGCCTTCTGTTCTGCTCAGAGTGACTTTGTGAATGAATCTGTACTCATTGTTTGTCTGTGCAGTTCTGTGAAAGTGAGTCTGTTTGTACTGATATGAAGTGAAATACAAACTTAAAAGGCCAAATTAGAATTTTGTCAGCATTTTCCCAGTGTAACATGTGTGCATGCACTTAATTTCCAGAAAAAAAAAACAATAATTCCTTACACCAGTAAGACATATCCTCATAGGACTCATAAAGGGTCTGAAGACTCCATGTTCATGTGGTCGTTTCAATACAAGTCATATACAAGTAGTGGACAAAATGATTACACCACCTTTGTTTTCTTCCGTTTCTTGTTCATTTTGATGCCTCGTACAATTAAAAGTACATTTATTTGGCCAAATATAATAAAAACAGCTCATAAGAGTTTAATTTAAGATTAATTTCAGAGCCGATATCTATCCATTTTCCATGTTTTCTTGATAACCTAAATCACTTCAGTTCTTACATCAATATCTATGGCATTGTACTGAAAAAAACAGTGCTTTTAGACATTCCATGTAATTTTTTCTGTCTGTTTTAGTCACAATACACACAGGAGTTGGTACTTGATTGCATGACAATTGTTTTTGATGACTTTTGATGGTTTAATAATATTTTCATGACTGTATTTAACAGGATATGTAATGTCTCAACCACAGTGGTCACACACAAGACAATCCATTTGAGTTGTGGCATATAACTACATACAACTTAAGAGGTACTTACACTTCACTTTAGTACTTGCAACTTCATGCTCCTACTCTACATCTCAGAGGCTACTATAGTGCTTTTCGCTCCAGTGCTGTAGATTACATTCTATATTTGTCCAATGAGAACCACATAAATGTGCTTGAAGTGAATGAATGTGGGTCAAGAAGCATCTTGTCCATTTTAATCTAATAAAAAATAAATAAATAAAAACCACAGGATAGCCTCATACAAAGTAGACTTTTTAGAGATACGTGGTTCTCACAGGACGGGTACATACCCACTACAAACATGACAGTCTTAAAGGATATATCACTGTAGATTAAACCACCAACAGTATATGTTCAAATGAACTCAACCTTAAAACTTCTACAGCAGTAAAAATATATACAACCCACAGGGAACATTTCACTGCACAATGACCACTAAAGCTTACTTACTGAGCATACTTTACAGAGAATACAAGCTTTTTCTTAAGATGTTGAAAACAGTCTGAGCACTTATTCCACCACTGATCCACCGGTGTGACATCTGTGAGCCCACTGATACGTGATCTGGTTGAAAGCTCTTTGAAATAGATGAAATGCTTCTGAGAAAACGCTTTGTGTTATGATAAATACAGCAGCAGCCAAGGACATCACATAAACATTTCACCATGGACTTTCCTGTCCTTTTTATTAAACTTAAAGCCAGTCATTGCAGAGATGTTGAATGCAGCAGCAGCTCTTTCATCCCTTGAGCTACCGATAGCGTTTTTTTTTTTTTTTTTAATTTAACATCAGAGGCACAAATGCATGTGCCTTCTATTATTAAGCACACCATACAACTCACAAAAAGTGAAAAGGCCATTATTTCCACTTTCAAACATATTGTATGACATGTTTTGAAATAATAAAAACACCTTTTTATATACCATCACAATTTATTTATCTAGGCTTTTAAATAAGAATTTATCAGTCTTAAAATTCAAATGCATCTTCATTCACAGTCATATTACTGAGTCTGAAAGACAAAATCTCTGAATATGTATATATGTTCTCTTTCAGGTAGTGGGAAGTAGCAGCAGAGAAAATGCACACTGGAAGGTTAGCACAGAAAATGTTGAGCAATGAGTAGTATTATCACATGTACAAAGTATAGAGCAAATGAATAACAGCTTTTGCAGACTAAGAAATGTCATCAGTGCAGTATGAAAAAAAAAAAAAAAAAAAAATCTTACTTTTGATTAGTTTCCAATATTAGAAATCAAAATGTGCTCAATACACCTATCAGTAAAGAAACTGTACAATAGACCCCAAGGGGGAAAAATGACGCTTAAAAATCTTGCTTCCATGGCATGACTGGTACTGCAGACTGAAGAATACTGTGCAGTACTACCTCCTCTTCACTGCTGGTCTCGTGCCCTTGCTGCTACCTCCTGCTTTTCCAGAGCCCTTTGAACCAGAGAAGAGCTTGGTCATGAGTTCAGAGACATCTGGAAGCTCGGGATTCGGGTTCAGCATGTTCATGGACTGCTCCATTTCCTGTAGAGACACAAGTAAATGAAAACAGCTGTATATAGAAAACAAACGGCTGGAAACAGACTATAAAAGCTTCAGTAATTAAAAAAAAAAAAAAATACTGACTCACACCTCAGTCTTTACTGACTTGTGACATTTTAACAAAAGATGCATATTTCTATCAAGAGTTGACATTTATAACAATTCTTACAAGAAAATATTAATACATGAATCTTTTATCCAACTAATGAGAGTGGATCCTCTGAAGTTCAGAAACACTACATGATGAAATAAAATAATACAGTATGATGAACCCTGGCTCCTACCTTTCTCATTTCTGGGTCGTTGGTGTTAACAACTTTAGGCAAAAGAACAATAATCAACAGGGGTAGAACCATCATCATGACCTGTAAGAAAAAACAAAAATAAATCTGTTATACCAGAATTTAAGAAGCATGGCACTCAGATTTTACAGTCTTAAATATGAAAAGGTCTCATGAGTGGGAGGATGAAGTTAAAGCTAAACAATATGCAAAAAATAACAATAACAATATAATGACAGATTAGACCTATGACAATTGCTTAGTTTTCAACCATTACATTAACTTGACAATTATTTTGATGATTGCTCAATCAGTTCCAAGTAATTTATAGAGTAAAATAGGAATTCTGTTCTTAAATTTTAACATTTTCTAATTTCTTTAATCATGATGGTGAGATGACCACAGAGACAAACAATATAATGTTAGTCATTTCACATTTGTTAAGGGAATTCATGTATTCAGTAAATTATTCTGCACAAATACTGTAATTTCTTTCTCCGCACCATTGGGTTCATAAGGAAGTCTGTCCAACCCCAGGTCTCCCGCTTCATAAAATAGCTTTGAGGTCCGCTGGCTCTTATTTGGAGTGGATATGGTTGACGGATTACTTCTGAGGTCTTGATGAAGTTGACAAGACGCGCCCTATGAAACAGGTAACAAGATGTTTCTGAATTCAAGATCTTCAAGCAGAATAGTACATTCATGACTGAACCGATTCAGATTTCAGCACCTTACCTCATTTTCCCCTTGGATGTGATGTCAACACGCACTGGTTCAAATCTATAGGTGGGAGTCACAACTTCTACAACATAAGATCCTGAAGGGATGTCATTCACGGCAAAACTCCCATCAGTTCTGTAACAAAAGAATGTCTGCCTTCACTTTCAAGTACTCAAATATCCTGTTAACAATCGAGACATTTCATTTCAATGTTGTTATTTTCCCAATAAAACGTAAAACTAAAATATCACTATGACCATACCTACAAGACAAATTTCCCATTAGGGAAAATAAGTGACTTAAATCAAGTCAATCAGTGACTTCTCCAGATACAGAGCTTAACAAATTTATTAAACCACCACCCAGTATAAGGTGTTTTCCACTGCTGCTGTAATTTAACAGCATTTGTTTGCCAAAATATCTTTTTATTTTTCTATAGTGGTTAATCCATCAGTATATGCAAGATCTTTTTTTTTTAAGAACAAAACCATACCTTTAATGCTAAAATAGAACAATTGTTGCTATCCATAAATTTTCAACTTTATTTTCCCAGAATGCAAAGGGAAATGTAGCAGCAATTACTATTTTTTTTAATTCAGTTGCACAATTCCAGTTATTATCTTGCATTCCTGTGTAAAAATACATAAAAACAATGGCAGCAAGAATGTAAACTGTTATCTGCACCAAAGG
Source organism: Ostorhinchus rueppellii (assembly GCA_030068375.1). Lineage (NCBI taxonomy): Eukaryota > Metazoa > Chordata > Actinopteri > Kurtiformes > Apogonidae > Ostorhinchus > Ostorhinchus rueppellii. The sequence goes on along the minus strand of JAQQZY010000017.1, from coordinate 9,904,930 downwards.
TGGACACACTAAATATGGACATTTTGGTTATTATTTGTCAACAAGAACATTTTGTTATTCCAATTGGTCATTTTCTTAATGAATATCAATGAAATTGTTAATTTGAAACACGATTTTGATAAACTTTGAAGTTATTTTTGTTTTCATGACAGACAAATACATTTGTTAAGCACCGTACATGGTAACACTATGTGACCGATACTTCGGTCTTGTTTGTATGTGGCTACATTATTGCAGTTTATTCAATGTTTTCTCGCTGTTTTAGTGATTAATAGTAAGTCAACTGGCTATTTTATGACATTTATTATAACAGTATTTACAGCACAGCTGTTTGATCTTTTAGAACCAAGTAAATAAAAATATAAATCGTGTATATTATAAAACATAAACACAGTTTATATCCACAGTGCTCGGCCAGTGCAGTGGTTTTTAATGCACTCTTACATCAGATAAATGCAATAACATCCTCATCCCAGGAGGCCACGGTTTGTTATGGCAACATTAGGAGCCAACTGAATGATTTGCACCAGAGCTAAGTGTCAAGCTAACAGACATACGAAGAAACGTAGAGATTATCTGGTTTATACTTATTTAATGCCCACTGTTGGCATTAAACTCACAAATACTAAGCTGTAAATTAGTTAGGACAGTAGTGATCTGCCATCTGTCAGCAGCAGCTGCCCCGGGCTACTGCCTAGCAGGAGCAGCTAAGGTAATAGCTAAGCGGCTAATGCTTAAGCTAACTAGCCTAGCCAAACAGTTAGCATAGTTGTACCTTACCTCAGAAAGCCCACATATTCTTCCCCTTCCACCAACACCCGAGCTGTGGAAACCCAGTCCTGCGTTTTCACACCAGGAACTATGGCTCTGCCCTCGATTTTGAAGCGATCTCCGTTGGACTGTGACGATACACCTGCACTAGGCCCCGTGTCCATGTCAGTGAAAGCCCACGCCACGACAAGCATAGTCTGCACCAAAGCCCATAACAGCGGTACTCCTTCTCTTCGCCACATATTGTATATATGGATATATTTTATAAGATTAGAAAGCACTCTGACAGGAGCTGTGTCAACATGTATTCAGGAACAGACTGAAGAAGCGGAAGACTTGGCACACCAGCTGTCTGCGGAACACCACGTCACTTTGAAAACAACTTTATTGTTCAAACCCACATTAACACTGCTGATTTAAGATGCACGAAGATGAAATCACCCTTTCACTCAAGATTTTAAGGTTTCAAGATTGCAAATTTTTTTTCAGAATCAAACAATATATTTATTTCTGACACATTTCTATTCTTATTTTTTAATGTAAATGAATGTTTCCTAAAGAATTCATTTTACTCTAACTTATCTCGTATTATCATTAGTCTGTAATAGATAATAGAACAACCCTGTGGAGTGCACCCCTAAGTACGACATCAATCCAGTACACATATGAGCAGTTTATACACTGCTCTCCTGTGCCATTACTATACATACTGCACTATTTAATGTCACTGCTGTAATGTTTACTTTACCCATCTCCAGTAATTATTTCAATAATAAACTTAGTATTCCGCACTCGGTTTACATTGCTTTTTATCCTCCAGAAACTCAACAAAAATATCTCAATTCTGAATGTTATAAATACTGCACACACAATAGATTGCATGTATTCATATACACCATGGGTGGGCAATCCTGGTCCTTGAGGGCCGGTATCCTGCATGTTTTAGATGTTTCCCTCTTCCAGCACACCTGACAGTTATCAGGCTTCAGCAGAGCTTGATGATAGGCTGATCATTTGAATCAGGTATGTTGGAAGAGGGACACATCTAAAACATGCAGGATACTGGCCCTCAAGGACCAGGATTGCCCACCCCTGATATAAACTGTGACTATACTGTAGTACTGGTTTTATCTGCATTTATTCATAAATAATACTATTCCTTTGCAAAAGTGATTAGACAATACATTTCACTTGGATTTACACAATAACAATTGAACCTAATTTCATAATTTTTTTTTACATGTAATAAACATCAGCATTTTACTATAACAAAAATGACAAGCCACTCAGATTAAAATATTAACTGTAGTTATATCATGACCACTTAATTTTCTCTAAGAGCTCAAGAATTTATAGTCTAATTTCCCAATTAAGTGTGATTCACACAATTTACATTGAAACTTAAACAAAATTTATTCTTTCTTTGCATGTACAAAAACTGAAATATCAAAAGAATCACATTTGATTTAGAAAATTTATTAAAAGAAGATTAAAAGAATTGGATGTTTTTACATTATACAGTCAAACGTCATATGAAGAGGCAAAATGAAAATAAGAGGAGCTCTAATAACTTAAGACTGATTCAAGTTCCCGATTCCAAAGAATCCAGGCGCAAAAACATCAAAACAGCGGAGCATTATTACATCCACAAGTGCATTTGCATTCCATGGCAAAGAGTGGTATGGTGAGAAAGAGCATTGGCACTTCATAGAGCGACGTACACCCAGTCTCATGGAGGTCCGCGATGTGCCCCTTCACAAGACGATCCACTTCAATGTGAAGCAGTCACTTTCTGTGTTTTTAGCAGAAAGACTCTCTCACCCGTCCTTAAGTGTCTTCAGCTCCAACTGAGGGAGTTGTCTGAATTGTCAAGTTCAGTCCCAGTTAAGAGGTTTGAGTTTTAAGTGGCAGAATGAACCAGTCTATTTCTCTGGCATTGCTATCAGTGTGAAACACAGCCATGATCTGGCAGTAGTGGTCACAACCACAGAGCACGACATGACATCTGTCAGGGCAACTGTGACAGATAAGCCTCAATGGCCTGCAAGAGGAAACAGAACTCAATTATACAGCATAGATAATAAAAACTCATCTGGGTTTTACATAGTGGCAAAAAAAATGACCTTTATTTACATATAGATTGAATAATTTCTGCCCCTTACATTCTTTTTTTTTTTAACATGGTTTTGTTATATCTTTTCATAATGCACTCCATCATATAAAAAGTCCCCAAAGATTATAATTAGTACCATATATTTGTTTTCAACTGGTAATTCTGGAAATGACTATCATGGTTAAAAGTATTTTCATTGTGAATACAGGCTTGTGTTATATATTCTAATGCTGGTAAGCTTATGTTATGTTATGGGGTTTTTTTAAACACGGGTGTGGTTTGTTTGGGGAGTGCCAGCCAAAATCAACAAGAAGTGGAAAAATGTGTCCAGTTACACCTTTGTGTGACAGTATTCATCACAAAGCTCTATTTATTCCAACTTTTGTAATATTCCTTTCACAGGGTGAATAAAAAGTGGAGGATTACTCCTAAATATTCTGGAACTGGTATTTCTATTTTTAATATTCAGGTTTGGACAGGCATTGTCAATTAACTACTTCTCTGAATAACCAAACAGATCCAATTTTTATTTGCCCTTTTACCATATTATAATGTATTTATTTTGTCTTAGACAGGCTATGTTTGTTCTCTATTATTCATCTGAATTACATATAAAGTGAGAAAAAGACTGTCACATGTTCTTTCAGAAAAATTATGACATCTTCTAAATAAAGGCACATTCTCCTTTCTGATAAAATTACAAAAAAACACCACACAAATCATGTTTTTACCTTGGCCAGTTCTCCTGTGGGTCCTGGAATCAAACATAGCCGGGCTCCTTCCTTCCATAAGTCTTTTAGTCGCTGCTTCATGACTTCAATATTCCTACAATAAACAATTAAAAATTAACATGATATGTAACACCGCCACAGTGTCGGCGCAGTATTAGTATCAGTGTTGATTATTTTAACCAGGAGAAAATGATTTGTGTTCTTAACAATGCTCACCTGTCTTCTGAACAACTGTCCTGCAGTCTTTTCTCACTCTTAGAAAGTTCTGGCCACCACTTCCTGATAACGGCTTGAACCCAGTGTAAACCCACTGCTATGTGTCTAAAAACAGATAACATTAAGTTACATTAAGTCAACTGATGATCATCTGTCAGACAGGTTGTATAATATTTATGAGATCCAAGTCAAAAGCGCCTGGTTTTGTTGCTTAATTTTAGAGAGATTCCATCAGTGATCCAGTACAGCTTATTAGTTATTCATCAGAGCAGCTGTAGTCTCTTACATAAGCTGGGAAACATCTTAAAGACTAAATCAGAAAATCTAATTCTCTTTATCTTCCCTGTGAGACTTACGCTTCATATTTACTGGTGAGAGTCACTTTCACTTGGGGCATGAGGTCAACGCAGCAGCCAAGTGATAAACATGGTGATTCTGTTTGAAGACTGAAGAGAGACAAAAAAAAACCACAAAGTCAGTAATTTGGTTATGTGGACACAAATGCTGCATACAGGCTATAAATAGAGAACTTCAGCCATGAACTGTTGGTCATGGAAAGGATTTAAATGTGAAGATACATACTTATTCAATTTACAAAGTCAGGTTGTTTTTCTGGACAAGTGTGTTCTAGTCGTACATTAATGCTTTAGAGAAGATGAATTATGTAAGATGGAAAGAGATGCAACACTCACTTATTTGTCAGGACAGGTAAGCAGTCAAGTAGCACCCCTGCATCCTGAATTCTGAAATCAAACACACTGAGTATCAAACACAATTACATGCTTTAAATGTGAAAAACTATACATAAAAATAGCATTATTATTGGTTTTACCTTAATAGGTAGGCTACTAATTCGCTGGCGTTTCTTCGCCATAGTGTTAGGGCTACTTTTAGTCGTAGATTCCTTCCAAATAGGACATGAGTCATAGCTTCATGGTCCTTTGATAGCTACACAAAAAGAAGCAATGCAACATGGTAGTTCAGTGACTGCAATATTACTATACACAATGAAAGACCAAACCCTGATGCTCATCTTCATTAGGGTATTTGTGACCTTCAATACATTAGTTTTATGACTTTTTATTACTGCCATGAATGTAATTTAACAACAAATTTATATCCAGTAAGGTTTGACAAGTGTTTATTGATGCCTTTCTGTGGCAGTTTTACATTTATATAACTTCTCAAGGGACTCGAATACAAATAAGTTTGAAACATTTCACATTTTTCTGTGTTATAGTATGATCATTTTCAGGACCGTCTCACCTCTGTGAAGTCACTGTACTTCGAGCTGGCCCCAGCCATCTTGGAGGCCTCTGCAGAGTTCACAGGGAATCCGCAGTTGTCATTGTAGTAAATGCCCCGCACATCATCGGAGCACGTCAGCTCATTTTCTTTGTTGGCCATGCCGCGGTCATGGACACGGCCTACATCGGATGTTTTGCGGTGCAGCTTTACGCCCACCTCCACCAACAGACAACTTTTCCTCTTGAGACACGACAATTGCTTCTCTTTGCCTGGTCTGTTTGCTCCCTGATGCACTTGTAATCTGTAAGGATGGAAATTGATACAGACAGACTGTGTAACTCCATTCAGTTTAGAGAACTCTGTCACTCAAAAGTACAAACACTGTGATAATGGATATGGAAAAGTGCCTTAAAGGTCCAATAAACTAAGGGATTATCTGTGCGACACAGATAATGCGTGAGTGATCATGAAGCCCACAGATGTGGATCAGAGACTCACCTGTCTTTATCTAATTCTTCCTTATTTATAATTTCCACCTAAAACAAAAGGATAGGGGTTGAGGCCACCACTACATTCTCTACATCTACCATACCACTGTATGGTTCTTGATAGTGGCAGGATTTAAGAGGTAACAGGACAGTTACTAGCGACACAAGTCACAGTAGTTTGTTTCCATACCTTCTTCATGTTCTTTTCAGCAGGAAGATGCAGACAGGGTCGCAGAAAGCCATTGGATTTCTCAGGTTTGACCTTAAAGACTTCCCGTTCCCAGACATGCCTACCAGCTGCCATAATAAAGGAAACTGTGGGACAAACAATTGTGGTGCAGACAACAAATTACACATTCAAGCTCACAGGAACAGCTCCTCATTGCCACATCCATCGGCCTCACACAACTTCAACACTGTCTGAAATCAGGAGATACGGTGCGACTGTCAAAGTGAAAGGGAATCATTTACAGTAGATTAGATAAACAACTAAAACGCAACCTTGTGGTGAGGAAGGCGTTGGCTTCTACGATATAAGTATTAACGCTAGCTAGCTGATTATGAGCTACTGCTGCTATCATAAACACAGTGTATGCTTTTAAAGTTCAGTTAACATGTCATCTACGTTGCATCAAACATATGGAGGACTGCCGCACTGCATTTCGTTACGTTCCGCAGCTAAACGTTAGCTAACAGCTAGCTTTGTGTGTTAGCTCGTAGCCCTGTTATGAAGGGTAAACGGAGAGAGCAGCTAGCTGGGCCGCTAATGCTAGCTAGCTAGCTAGTTAGCTTCAAAACTCAGTGAACATAAGCCTTTACAAGTAACCATTCAGGAACAATCTTTACAATTTAAAGCAGAAATTCCAATGCTTACCGAAACATTTTGTGAAGTTTCTTTAGTTTTCTTCGGGTGTGCAATGCCAAAACGTGAAAAACTGGTTAAACTTTAGTACAACCATTTCTCTGTCTGCAGCCTCGCTAGCGTTTTGCAGTTTTGACCATTCAAATGAATACACCGCCGGCCTGGGAGGATTGTGGGATTGAATTTGGCAGAGAAATGGATATTTAACGACACCTGTTGGTCACTGTGAAGCTCATGTATATTCTAGTGCGTCACAGCGTCACCTAGTGGTTGACAAGGCAAGGCAAGTTTATTTGTATAGCACCTTTCATGTACAGGACAATTCAAAGTGCTTTACATAGAACATAAAAGCAGACATAAAAGAGAAAGTTCAAATATAAAAACAATGAAAGTTAATATGAAAACATTAAAATGACTTAATTACAGTGAAATAAAAGACAATTAGCAAAAGACATAAAGCAAAATTTACAGTTTACAGGCAGTGAAGTACAAATATAATGCGCTTGGTTTGTTATGAAGATACACAGCGGTCTGACACTTCAGTGGAAGTACCACAGTGATACAACAGGGAGGAAAAATACTGTGATTAAGTCAAAGCCAGGGGTGGCAAACTCACACACAGCCCAAAATGATCCCAAGTGGGCCTGACCAGTAAAATATAACAGTTAAATTACATTATGAAAATGTTTACATCTACAAAGTGCCCTTCAATTCTTGAAAATGTTGAAGTAAAATGTGTGCAGTTTTAACAGTGTTATGCCTCAGTTTATCATTTACATAACTTACAGATCACAGTGGATCTACAAAGGCACTGCACATTTAGAAACAAGCAGAATACTGTTCAAATTGCATTTACTTCTTGTAAGACTTTTCAGTTTATTCATATTTGTTCAGGTTATTTACATCTTTTGTGAAAAGATAGTTTGTTAATGTAAACATTTTCATGTAATTTTACTTTTTACACTAAAACAAATTTGGAATTTTCATTATTTATAAGTTATTATGATCGTATTGTACTATTTTGACCCATTTGAGGTTGAATGAGGCTTTGTGTAGCCCCTGAACTAAAATAATTTCGACACTTGATTGTTAACCTATCCAGTGTAACTTTTGGATTACTCTAATTCATCCCATGGGCTGGATTTAACTCTTCAGTGATCAGATTTTGAAATGTGGACCATATGTTTGACCCCCTTCCATTCAAAGCTGTGCTGAAACGAAAGAGCAAAAACATAAGCAGCAAAATGCAAATCCCATTTCAAAGTGACAGTAGAGTGTAATTAGGCCTGATTGATGTGTTCGTTTTTGATGCTGCAGCTGGTAATGATAGAAATCATGTTAACACACTCTTGAAAAGCATGATCTGCAATAATAAATCATCATGTAATTGACTTTTTTTAATGGATATGTTGTGTAGTAATGTGAAAGAGGCCTATATGTAAAAAGCAGCAGCTCAAAAAATTATACTTTAATACATTGTTTGTAGAAAATATATTTAACTTTCACCAATACCTACCCAGTAGTACTAAAGCTGGCTGCTAATTTCATCATAAAAACAATGCCTGACACCATGTACTCTTTATCTCTACAGTCTAAACCAATGTTCTGGATCAGTAGTTACTGCAAATGTAGCTAACATTTATTAAAAATTTGACATAATTATGGTTGTTCTTCTAAAAGCTTGAAATGTGGGTGATGTTCACTGGAGGGCAGCAAAACACTCTTGCATTCATTACATTACATTCATGCATTTGACAGACGCTTTTATCCAAAGCGACTTACAGTTATTACAGGGTATTGGTTACAACCTGGAGCAATGTAGGGTTAGGTGCCTTGCTCAAGGGCACTTCAGCCATTGCCTCCTGGTTAGGGTGGGATTTGAACCTGCAACTCTCTGATTGTAAGTCCAACGCGCTAACCACTAGGCCACAGCTGCCCTTGTTACAGTTTTGAGCCCGATACTGGTTCAGACCAAAATGTTGAATGGGATACGCAAAATAAACAAATGACAGAAGTGTCTCTAGTGTAAAAATTCTATGCCTTGGTCAAAAAACTTTGACACTGAAACTTCTGTGAATAGAGACAGAATTTGCCACACACTTTGTAGCTACAGGAAACTCCTCACAGTTGAAAATCAAACCTGGAAATGCCAGGATTCAACAAGGCAAAGCAAACCGAGCCCCAGCAATTAAATATACATCTGCATGGAAATGTGAGGCTGCATTCAATCTCACACCTGCTTGATTTTAACCAGCTCTTGTGAACATGACACTTATATTTGTGTTTTTTCTTTATTTCTATGTGTACCACACTAACCCAGAAAAAAACAATCAGAGTGTTTTTGAGCAAATTATTAAGCACCAACTAATATCATTTTTGCCAACCTTCATGTATAAAAATCGTCATAATTTGGTTGACTTTAAACCTGCACAGATACAATGTAAAGCACAAAATAAGTCACTTCCAAATGGTTTTCAGATGTTATATGAGGTTAAAGAGAGTCCTTATGAGGCAAGAGGAACACGAATTTAAAAAAATAAGAAGATTCAGGATCAATATAGAAAGTATCTGTTAAACCGCAAATATGTATTATATATGTCTTATGTTTAAATGTTTTATTTATTTATTTTCCTTATTTTTTAACATCCATATTTGAAATAAATACACCAACCAACCAACTAATCAATGATTTCAATAACTTTCGAGAACTGAAGATATGTGTTTATTTAAAAAAAAAAAAAAGGTGGTGAACAAATATAAAAGTGATCACTATGTTGTTGTTTTTTTTGTATAAAACACTTAAAAATGTTGTTTTTGCTTCTTTTTATCTCCATTTATCTCTTACAAATAACTAAGTAACTGCTCCTGAAACTACAGCATGTTTTTTTTTTTTGCTTTAACCTTCCTTTAATAAATACAAAGAGTGGATGTAATAATCTGCAGCTTCAGAATACACCTATTCTTTTATTTATTTATTTATTTTAATTTAGAATACACCTATTCAATCAGTACTGTCTTTTTCCGTGTCATTTCACACCTTTATGAATTATTTTAGCATATTTTTTACATATATTTGTATTTTAAATTTTTAATTTCTGGTTATCACCGATCTTTGAACCTGTTTTTCACTATGGTATGGCGTGTGCTGCTTGACCTCTTGACCCCTTGTAAAACAGATTTCGATCTCAGTGGGATTTTATGTGGTTAAATAAAGATTCAATAAATACAAATACATTTAAAAAGATTCTGGAAAAAATTCAGTAAAGACTAACTGAACAGAATTTTGTGTCCTGTTTTTGTCCAGTCTACGGTTTAGCTCCAGAAGAAATATTCCTCAAGCAAGAAATGACATAGTTTAAACAGTAATATTTTTTTCCTGCTTCAAGAGCGCATGTCTTTAAAAAAAAAGTGAAATGGTTTTAAAACTCTGTGTTTTTTCCTACAGGAGAATAAACAAAGGAACAGAATATACACGGAGTATTGTAAGGACACTTTTGAAGCTCTACGTACTAATTTTACTAAATGTTGATATTTTGTTCTGTTTTATATTTTTAACTTGTTTTATTATTATTATTATTTTTTATGCTTTTATTAATTTGTATTGTGTTCCTAGTGTTCTGTACAGCACTTTGGTCCACTGTGGTTGTTTTAAAGTGCTTTATAAATAAAGTTGGATTGGATTGGAATATTCTGCGTGCATTGTTTTTTTTTTTTTTTTGTGCTACTCAGCTTCACTGTAATGGTCATAAAATAACTACCATTTCATGTTTACATGTAATTAAAACCACATCATATCAGAAAATCATCAAAAGAACAGAATCTGTGTTTCTAAATGGGATTGACACGTGTTTTTTCTTGCTCAGATCTCATTCATTAAGGAACTTTGATTATTTTAAAAACAAGACCTGAAGCTGGGATTACATCATTGTCAGTTTTCTGTCAGTTCATAATGTGCTTGACTTTTTTTTTTTTAACAACAATCGTGATGTTTCCTGTCAGCAGTGTTCTGTTTTGGAAATATTTCTGCAGGTATATTTGCGGCTTGTCGACACCTGCCAAGACACACCTGTTCAACCACACTCTGAGAGGAAATGACTGACACGGTGATGCAGAGGTGATATCATTCCGAAATACCACAGAAGAACAGCGAAATATGGGATGTGATATGTAGTTTGACAGAAAACATATGTCATTTCCCATGTATATCCTTTAGTCATTCAGTTTTGTGGGTAATACTGAACTCAATCAAAATGGCTCTTTTTCTCAAGTCTCTCTATTTTTTTTTTTTTAATTTTTAATTAAAATTTTTTTTTTTACCCAACTTGGAGTTACTGCTTTTATTTTTTTATTTTTAAATTTTTAATTAAATTTTTTTTTACCCAACTTGGAGTTACTGCTTTTAGGGTTTTTTTTTTTTTTTTTTTAATTTTTAATTATTTTTTTTTTTTTTTCCCCAACTTGGAGTTACTGCTTTTAGTTTGTTTTTTTTTTTTTAATTTTTAATTAAATCTTTTTTTTTTTTACCCAACTTGGAGTTACTGCTTTTAGTTTTCATGCTCTCATAAAATGGAAAAAGCAAAGTAGCCAACAACTGGGATCCTGCTTAGTGGATCTAAAACCAGAATGACTCATTTTCTGTCTGAATGTGCTTTAAATGAATCATGTTATCGACTTATCTACAGTAGTGGAACCACGTTTTAGGACAACCTTCAAATTTTACAAGCTCTCAAATGTTACCATGAAATATTTCCCCCGATGTGATTTCTGTCATCTATTGAATAGGCTCAATCCTGATACAATCATCGCACAGAAAGGGGGCAGTAGGTCCGTTGTGATCATCTAATCATTTAGGGTTAGGGTTGGGTTTTAGTATTAACAATTTAAAAAGATAATATTCTGAATAAAGCTTCTAAACGGCGTGGGGAAAATGACCTCTATAACGTACCTACTGTGCCTGCTGGTAGGTACAGTAGGGACCTACTGGCCCATTTCTGTGGGATGATTGGGTCAGGATTGAGCCTGTTCAATAGTCTGACAGAAATCAAATTGGCTGAATATTTGCAGACAAATTTAAAAAAAAAAAAAAAAAGGTGTAGCCAAATCAGATACAAACAAATGCAATATATATTCATTCATTCATTCATTCATTCATTCATTCATTCATTCATTTTCTATACCCGCTTTATCCTTGCAATATATATAGATTTTCTTTATGATTAGAAGGAATAAACAAAAACTGATTGTTTCATTATTTTGCTAAAACAACCAGTTTTCACTTCGATGGAACAGAGCATGTGCAGAAGGGATCATGTGGGAGAATAAGATTCTCCATATTACAACTCAAACAATCTCAAATATATGGCTGTGCAGAAACTACTTTATACTATTGCTTTATATTATATTGTATAAACTGTTTAAGACCTATAGAGTACATGCTGTTTTATGACATGCTATCCTGATGTGGAATGATCTATTTTGGTCATTGAACACCACTACACTGTGGGCTTTATACAGAGTCGGCCTAAGCCTCCATTGGGCCCGAAGTAAAATGACATTTGGGATCCTTCTTTTCATTTTTTCATTTTATTTTTTCTCCTCTTTCCTCCTTCTTTTTTCAGCCCCAGAAGGATGCATTCTTTTTTGTGGCATTGTTTTGATTGGAAGTACTCCTGAGTTGGATGGGTAGTGCGCACTGCAGGGCAGGAGGCACATATTATGGTGTAGCAGAGTTTTCACATTTAAACAGAAGCAGTACGACTCATTGGGCCTACATCAACAGCACCACAGAATATTGTGTGTTTTTGTACAATAGTATAATTTTGTTTGTATATAAATCATTACTCATGGATGCAAAAACTTTTTTTTTTCTTACTTGCTCTTGGGGGCCCCCGAGTGGCTGTAGGGCCCTAAGCAGGCGCTTAGTTCGCTTATGCCTTGGGCCGTCTCTGACTTTATGTGATTCCTATTATTTTTTCTTAACTCTTTGTCAGGCAAGTGACTATTTTTGATCCTTTCACATACATCCCAGTACAGTGACAGCAACAGTTACAGTGAGGACAGTGAGTCAACAATGTCAGGTCCAGAGTGGTCTCCAGGGTCTGCAAGGTCCACCTGTGCATGAACAGTGAGTGGACCTGCTTTGTAGGTACCAGGAAGTAATGGTACTAATGTAATGATGAAGTAATGGTACTAATGTAATGAAGTAATGGTACTAATGTA
>JAQQZY010000017.1:9647806-9658185 GCA_030068375.1 Ostorhinchus rueppellii | reverse complement strand
GTGTGTTCAGAACGAATACAAATCATAATGTAAAATCGAACGAGGCTATTACCTGGGCAGATATTTACTTGGAACTACATTCAGCCTCATCTCCAACAAAGCGCTGCGAGATAGGAGCAAAATTCTCATGTAGCACTTGAAAATCTCCAACTTCTGTAAATACATCAGCATGGATTTTGGATTCTGTAGGTTTTCAAGTGCTACATGAGAACTTTGCTCCTATCTAGCGGTGCTTTGCCGGAGATGAGGCCGAATGTAGTTCCAAGTAAATATCTGCCCAGGTAATGGCCTCATTCGATTTTGTATTATGATTTGTACTCGTTTTGAACACACGGCTCCCAAGATATATTTAGAAAAAAATGTAGATGTCTCAGTCACTTTTTTTGGTGGACATGCTAACTGACACCCTTGGTTTACAGCAACTGCGCTAAGCTAAAGCTAAAAGCGCTGCTCCCAAAGCAGGTTTTTTTTTTTCATTGTTCTAACTCTGGGGGTGACCAAGACTGACTGAATTTCATGTTTGGGTGTTTTATTCCTTTATTATTTTTGTACACTTTTTAAAAAAGCTTCGTTAAATTAATCTTATGAGATGAATGCATACCATAAACAAAATGACAGTAATTGAAGTAAGTAACTTTTTATCACTTTTTATGATATATCTACTTAACCATAATTTTTTTTTTTTTGAGTAAAACTAACTTATTCTGGTTTACAATTGGACTCAAACACTCGTCGGTTGCTGCAGATGTTGACTATACAGTCAATCTGTGTTGGAAAACGTGGACTCATTTGTGAACATTTTTGGTGTTTCTTCTTATTAATGTCTAAATATTGTCATAATTTCATCCCAAAATAGTTCTTACTGGAACAACAAATGCCACCACATGCCTGAGTCCTCTATTAATATCCTTTGAGCGTATCTGATGAATGGATACCAGCATAATTTGACCACTGACGCTCCGTTTTTGTGCGCTTTGTGCTGCTTAATTGCCGTACAGAAACAGAGGGGGCTGATGGTGTGTATGGGTTTGTGTGTGTACATCTGTCTGGCTGTTGTATTGTGCGTGGAGCAGCAACAACAGTAATCTGTCTCTGTTGTGTGACCTCAGGCAAAATTTCACCCAGTTGAAAAAACCGACACAGATCCCGACACCACTGTACCACTGACAACCTTCTGTGGAGTCAAAGGCTTGTTTTGACCACATCCCAAATGAAAGTCAATCCACATTCATGTACAGAAACACAAATATCAAATGTTCACTGTCGACCCCTAAGATAAGGATTCAAGAACTACGTGGAGAAAAGTGGGAGAAATTATCTGTTGATAAAGACAGAATAAGGACGATCTTATTCATAACAACACTAGAGCAAACTCTAGAACCATGGCAGTCCACTTTGTTGTTTTTCTTTTGAGGTTTGCAGTTTTTTTTTCTTGTCTTTCTTCTGTAAGTCCATATCTGTTACAGGTTTTTTAAAAAACGATAAAAAAGAAAGTGTTTTTAAAAAATCCAAAAACATCAAATGTTCATATATTCATGGCAGGATATTTAACAAATAAAAGGCTTGAACACATTTTTAACACAATTTTACTCACATGAAGATTAAAATATAGCACAGGGGTGTCAAACATACGGCTCCAGGGCAAAAACCAGTCCTCCAAAGGCTCCAATCAGGCCCACAATATGAATTTGCAATAATAAATGCAGTATTTTGAGTTCCAAATGCCTAAATATTTTGCGTATGTCATGTCTCTGCTCCCCCTGCTAATTATCTTTCCCACCAAACAACTGAAGACAACTCTGCACACCTGGCGGGTCACGGGTGTGGCCTATTTAACCTGCTCTACTCTGTCTGCTCTTCGCCAGATTGTTCATTGCTTGCATGACTGTCCAGCGTACCTCTGTTTGTTCCTCGAGACCCTGACCCTGTTCTGATTCTGACCAAGCCTGATCACCTGAGCCCTTCTGGACCTGTTCACCGCCTGACTCTGCCTGTAAGTCTCTTTCCCTGGTTGTTGTTGTCTGTCTTCATCCTGACCACGTCTTCAGTCAGATCTTCATTGGATTACCCTGATATTTGACCATGGACCCTGCCTGACCTCCCTTCAGCCTGCCCCCCTTTGAACACCTACGCCCTGAACAAAGGTTCTGTATGTGTTCACAGAACAAAGAGGACTTCCCCAGAGACTCAAAGACTTTTGAACTGTGTTTGAAACAGAGACAGTGTGAACTGTGTTTTAACCATAGAGACTCACTAGAATTTCTAGTGTTAATAAACTGTTTGGAATTTTATTCCTTGTCTGGTCTTGCATGTGGGTTCATCATCCGGCCATAACAGTGTATTTGTAAATCCACTGTGATCTGTAGTTATAATCAGTGATGGGAATAATGGCATGAAAATAAATGCCATTACTAACCGTTACTTTTTTCAGTAATGGGTAATCTAACTAATTACTTTATCTATCATTATTACGCTGTTTCCGTCACCAACACGCTGTTACTGCGCATTAGTGAAGCTACTCATTGGAGCTGTCATCTGACTTTGCTCACACAGACACAGGAGCTGCGTGTGTGTTTTTTTTCCTTTTGGTAAGGAGGGGAGGGGTGAGAGAACAGCCTGAAATGATGATTGGCTAAGGTAGAGTAAGATTTCCTGTTAAACCAACCAGAGACATCAGGTGAGCAGGTGTTTACACACAAACCCAGCACATAGCAGCAGCACACACACGCACACAAAGTATTGCTGCGTTTCCATTTCGTAGCATCGGCTTGACTCGAGTTGACTCGGCTCAACTCGGCCGCTTATCCACTACGTGAAACTAGCTCGGCTCAGCGCGAGTCGGTATTCCAGTGTGGTGCATTTATTTCCTGTCGTCTGCTCAGAGAGTTGCTGAAAACTCGCTCGTTGAGTGTTGTGTCGTCTGAATTTTTACATCGGCCTCAGACTGAATGTCCCAGACCGATCATGTTGTAGTTTAGTTCTGTCGTCATGTGGATTCATGTACCGCTGTATTTACTGTCTACTTCCATATCTGTGTTTTGTGTCACAGAGGAAACTGACCAATCAGTGTCTGGAGTGTTTATTTCACGCTTTGGTTTTAGTTCCAACATTTTGGAACCTCGGGGGAGGTGGCTGTAAAACTCCAATTTCTTAGACATTTTTAAACTTAAAAAAAATAAAAAAGTAATGCAATAGATACTTTCTCTGGTAACTAATTACTTTTATAGTGGAGTAGCTCAGTTACTAACTCAGTTACTTTTTGGGAGAAGTAACGAGTAACTATAATTACTTTTTCAAAGTAACATGCCCAACACTGGTTATAATATGCATGTGTAAATGATAAACTGAGAAATAATAATAATAATAATAATAACAGTAATAATAATGATAATAAGATGTAAGATGTAAACAAAGATATTAAAACAGGGGTAACACAATAAATGAGATACAAAAAACATCACGTATGATAATGAATAGCTAAAACAGGATAAAATTAAATGTGTTTTTCATTCAGAGGTGACAACATCACATAAAAGCAAGTCTATAAAAATGTGTTTTAAGAAGTGAGTTAAAAGATGTCCCTGGTTCGACAGCCTTATCTCCTCGGGCAGACTGTTCCAAAGTCTAGGGCCCTGATGGAAAAGGCACAGTCACCTTTGGATTTAAGCCTCGACTTTGGAACAGCCAGGAGCCCTCTGCCAGAAGATCTAAGGTTCATAGTTGACTATCCGGTTATATAACTAGGGGCCAGGCCCGTTTGAGCTTTAAAAGTGATCAGTAAAATCTTAAAATCAATTCTAAAACACACAGGAAGCCAATGGAGTGAAGCCAGGACAGGGCTGATGTGGTGTCGTCTGGTCTGACCTGTTTGAAGTCGACCCCGGAACTAAAATGACTTTGACCCGCCTGGTACAGAGGAATCTGAGGATGTGGTACTGCTAATATACTGGTAATATTTCCATAAAAATTAGCTGGACTCTATGCATTTATCTCCAGATTTCTACTCTGCTCTGCCACTGAATCTCTGCCACTCAACTCTCTGACAAAGGGGCAGGCATGAGCAAATGCCATATTGGATTTACAGTAAATACGAACTGTTGACTGGAAAAATCCCCATGTCAGCTTCTCAGTGGTAATTGTGTGTAGGCCGTGGGAAAACCTCGGTGGGCTACTGTCCCTCCTCTTTTGGCCATAGGCTGCAGGCAACAAACGTGCAAGTCCAGGGAAGTAATTAATAAGCTGGTGAAAGCTGATCTCATTGTCTTTTCACTCTTCTTGAACCCAGTGCTACTTATGTGGCAGTTCACGGATGAATGTTTCTCTATATTTACCCTCTTAAGCGATTTATCACCACACTGTAAAAAGTAAAACACTGAATCAACTTTTAAAAATTCAATATGTCACACATCAAAATTTAATGTAGTTTGATTTGGTTCACTCAACTAATTTTTTTTCTATGCGACCTACTAAAGAAGAATTTAAGTTGATTCAGTGTTACTTTTTACAGTGCATTTATTGTAATGGTACAAAATAGAATCCAGGAGCGAGACCAGAGACAGGAATAAAGCTTTAAGAGGTTTACTGGTGAATTGATGTTCAATACAATAAACCAATAAACACAGGAAATGTTAACAGTTCTCTTCGTCACACATGGGTGTGCACTGATCCAAGCGCCAGAGTCCAAGATGGTCCAAGGTCTGGTCCCGTTGGGGGTGATGTGGAGCAGACAGGAAGCGGAGTCCAGGGGCTGAAGGCAGGTCAGGTTCCAGGGGTTCGACGGGCAGGAGACGTGGTCCCAGGGTGGAAGGCAGGTCGGGTTCCGGTGCGGCAACAGGCTGAAGACGTGGTCCAGGGACAAAGGGCAGGTCAAACTGGTGGCAAATAGGTGTACCAGGGAGCAGGCAGGAATCGTAGTCAGACTGAACTGGATCAAGAGCAGAAGACAGAAACCGAGGACTGAAACTGGTCAAACACCAAAAAGCTGAACCGGAAACCGTGCTGGTAAGTCGTGCTGGGCATCTAACAAACTGGCACCAGGGGAGAGTCAGAGGGAGGAATATATAGGGGAGAGATGATGAGGAGCAGCTGAGCACCCAGGTGAGCAGAGTTAACTAATCAGGTGAAAGTTCAGGAGCAGCAAAGGAAAGGACAGAACAGATTTAAAGGACACCAACCCTTCACCAGAGGATAGAACCCATAACCAAGAGGTAGAGACATGACAATATTATCCTCTTTATTTGGCATTTCTTTTGTAAAAATCATATACTTTTCTACATTTAATTCACCGATCATGTACATGTTCATAAAAGTTCAGAGTGAATTCAAAAGTTATAACAGAAACGGAGAAAACTGAAGAAAAAAGTTACTTTTTCAACAAAATCTATCATTAATTGAACATAAAACAAGTGTCTTCATCCACTGTCACTGATCCGACTTTGTGGGTTTTACTGGTGAATCAATGTTGTAGAAGATGACGGTGTCTCCACGTTAACTATGGAGCCTCTGAACATCCAAATGATTATATCTGATGACTATGAAAAGATGATAAACTGTATTTTACACCAATTATTTACGTGTATTGATAGAATTAGTGGATCAACAGGTATTAAACAGTTTAGATCAGTAGATGGTTTTGGTCAGCCGTGGATGTTTGGGTTTGTATGGGTTAAATGTTTCAACAAAAGTTTAACATTATTGCAAAAAAAAAAAAAAAAAAAAAGGAGAAATGGCACATGGATTCCTCAGGGTTTTTTTGGTTGTTTTTTTTTCATTTTCTACTAATGAACCAATAAATATGTCTATCCAGTGCTGGGAACCGTTTACATATTATCAGAATCAGTTTAAGAACAGTATTTTGTCCTAATACCAATTATCCATTCCAACAAACACATCGTAGTATAATATTCTAGCTCAACTCTATGTTACTTTCAAAAGCATTTTTGTAAAATAAAATAAGTTTGCTGCTTTAAAATCCTTAATAAACCTTATTTGTACATGATGAATGCTCTGACATTGTATCCTTGGCACTAAAGTCTAATATTAAATGGCAAGAAATGTTTTGATGTTCAATACCAAGCCCTGGGTCTTTTAATCATGAGGAATAATTCTAATAGGAGTAATTGCGGTTAGTTCTTTCTTTTTAATATTATATTATAGAGCTCCAAATAAAGCACTGTTTCCAAGTCTGGCCAACTGTGATGGTATTTTGGATCCATAGATGTTTTTGTTTTTTTTTTTTTCACATTTGTAACTACCTTTGACGACCAGCTTTTTACTAAACATCCAACAAATCACCTCTACTATGCCAGTCAGCTTGTTTTTCCTTCATTTTTTTTCAGTTATTTTTAATTGAATATCATACAGCAACAGTGCAGAAAAATGCCTAAATAGGAATTATACAGAGCAGAAAGTACACCAAACACACACATAAAACAAACAAATAACAACACAAACAATAAATAAAAAAATAAAAAAATCACAAAGCAAGCCACCTATCCACATGTAACAGAGTTTGGGAGATGCAAACTTACACTTAAACACAGTTTTTCCTTCTGCTTTTAACCAAAACATGCACATAGAGCCGCAGTTGCCGCTAAATTCATCATCTATACATGGTCACCAAAGCAGAGTCCTGCACGGGTTCGGGTACCGGTGGGTGAACCGCAACTTTTAACGAAACAGGTGAAACATTTTGTGCTGTGTCAGATACGGGTTCGGGGCGGGGCGAGTTTACATTAGTCTACAAAACATCATGTGCCAATAAACTCTGTGTTCAGCAACGTTTTCATTTAGCTCTGCCTTCAAGTGAAGTTGCACATGTCACTGTTGGATTATCGTGGGGATAAAAGTTTGTATTTCATTTGGTTTATCTGACTGATTTTCATTCCGGTTTGGTTCAGATACACTGCTCTACAGTTTCTTAGAAAATATCTGCTTCAGACATTAAATGTGCTAAATCTGACATACAGTCGTGCTCATAAGTTTACATCCCTTCACAGAATTTGTGATTCTTTGGCCGTTTTTCAGAG
This sequence comes from Ostorhinchus rueppellii, assembly GCA_030068375.1. Lineage (NCBI taxonomy): Eukaryota > Metazoa > Chordata > Actinopteri > Kurtiformes > Apogonidae > Ostorhinchus > Ostorhinchus rueppellii. The sequence goes on along the minus strand of JAQQZY010000017.1, from coordinate 9,651,157 downwards.
AATATGAATCATACAAAAACGTTTCTTTCACTTATGGCTAGTGTTTGGGTGAAACTATTTATTATTAAACAAATGTGTTTGCTGTTTTAAATCACACTGACAACAGAAAATATCCAAATAACCCTGATCTAAAGTTTCCATCCCCTAGTTCTTCATCCTCTTTAACATCTCTGACAGCTTCTAGTCTTCTGTGCTCGTTGTGGATGAGGCTCTTTATTTTCTCAGATGCTAAAGCTGCTCATTCTGTTTGTCAAAACACCTTCAGTTCCTTTCAGATTTTGGGTTTTCTTGCATGAACTGCATATTTGACACCTCCCCAAAGTGGCTCAGTGACATTACAGTCAGGAGGTTCAGATGGCCACGTCTTCACCTTCACTTTTTTCTGCTGTAGCCAATGACAGGTGGACTAGGCCTTGTGTTTGAGGTCATTGTCATGTTGGAACATCCAAGACCATCCCATGCGCATTCAGTCAGGGTATGGAAACTTATGTATGTGGACACTTAAGCATCATCCCATACACTACAGTTCAGACCATTGCTGTAACTTTGCTGTTCTTCATAAACCTGATCTGCAGTAACATGTTTGAGTGTAAATCAGTTATTAATTGTTAGACTGTAATTGACAGGACTTTCTTTTTTTCATATTATCTCCATGAACTGAGTAAAAACTAGTGTTAGAATATGTGAAAATGTGAGGAAACATCAGATTAGTAGCATTGAAAATGTTTTTATTTCATTGTTTTCATTTCAGTTTCTGATATTGGGTTTTAAATACATGTTTTTTTTGCTTCAAGAATTAAATGCATGGTGTAGAGGAGTGGCTATTTTTGTAACGCCATGAAAAAATAAAACTCGATTACAGCAGGTTTTTTTTTTCATGCCTAAGGAGGAATAAAAGCACTCAAGAAAAAACATTAACTAAGGTTCTCATAATTCATGAATGAAAGGGTTAATTTAAAAATGATATATATTATCTGTAAAATTATTTATCGGGTATGTCTGTTAATTGCTATTCCCACAGTCAAATATTTCTTATGATCACTAACAAGCTTTTTATGTGTTTCTTCTGGGATTTGGAACTCCAGTTCTGTGAGGTTGGAGGGCCATCACTCTGGTCTTTAACCCTTTCATGCATGAATTATGAGAGTCTTAATCTAGATTTTTTTTTTCCCTGAGTGTTTTTATTCCTCTTTAGGTATGAAAACAAAAAAACAAAAAAAAAAAAAAACAACGTGATTGAAATTTTTCTTATGAACCTATTTTTCAAGCCGTTGTAAAAATGTCCACTCAGCTGGACACCATGTGTTTAGTTTCTGAAGCAGAGAAACATGTATTTATTGACACGCTGTGTGAAATCTATGAAATAAAAACATTTTTAATGCAGCTAATCTGATGTTTTCTCAAATTTGAACATACTCTAATACTAGTTATTACTCACTTCATGGAGATAATATGCAAAAAAACTAAAAAAAAACAACTTTTTGGTAAAAAAAACCCCCTGATAATTACAGTCTAATAACAATAACAAACTTATGGATTTACACTCAAATATGCTACTGCAGATCAGGTTTATCAAGAACAGCAAAGTTACAGGAATGGTGTGGCTGCATGAGCGTCCACTGAGTTGGCAGATATGGAACTAAAACAACAAAACCTAGGAATCTACAAGAGAACAGCCGTAGATTAGCTGTCCGCTGTAGTGACCAGTATGCATGAAAGGGTTAATTTTCTGGACAGATTCTTGTTGGGATTTAGGTCGGAACCACTTGAAATGAATGAATACAGGTTTCTCTTGAACTATTCTGAACCAGTTTTGCTTATTTTTCAGTTCACGTTCTCGCTGGAAGTCCATTGCGCCTTATGGTTTTCTGCAGACTCCTTGATGTTTTCCACCATAAAACCATTGAATATCATCTCCTAAATATCACATTTCATATCCTGAGAGACACGAATAAAGTGCAATTATGTTATTATCTTTGTGAAGGAAATAATAACACATAAGTGAGTAAAGAGGCCTCACAGATGGTAGCCCTCATCTGGGAAAAAAAAACACATGATGCTTACCATGTAAAAGCTCAACAATAAGACCGATCCTATTAATAACCATTAGCTCAGGGGGGGTGAATTCAAGTATGTGGGCCATGGGTCTAAACCAGCCCTCCAAAAGCCTCCGTCCGGTCCATAGGATGAAATTGCAAAGTCCAAAAATTACACAGAAGACATCAATAGTCAAAAGTGTCACTGAATCTTTAGTTGTATTATATATTTTGTATATATATGTTGTATTGTATACTATATTTTTTCAGTTCCAGATGCTTGTTTCTAAATGTTTTGTGCCTTCATCCATCCACTGCTTTCTTTAAGTTGTAATACACATCTGTAAATGATAACCTGAGCCATAATATTGTTAAAATTCCACTTTTTGAAGAAATTAGTGGGTGTTGAGGTTATTCACATTTTTTGTTTCAGGATAGTTTGTAACTGTAAACATTTTCATACTGTAATTTTACTTTGTTTTGCACTAATACAAAGAAATACATTTGGATTTGTCATTATTTATAAGTTATTATGCTATGATTATTCAACTTCAGACCAAATTGGGCTGTATGTGCTCCCTGATCTAAAATGAGTTCAACACCCCAGCTTTAGCTTCAAGAAGTGAGGACTGACTACTAAATGAATACATGAGTAACTTTTTATTTCTTTCTCCCAGGGAGGTTAATGCACCTTTATGCCATCTGTGTGGACTGTCTAGAAGGCGTTCACAAGATTGTCTGCATCAAATGCAAGTCACGCTGGGATGGGAGCTGGCACCAACTGGGCACTATGTACACCTATGATATACTGGCAGCTTCCCCGTGTTGTCAGGTACGCTCACTGATCTTCAGACATGCACGCTTTGAAACTAATGTTTCGCTTATTTAGGGCAGTGATGTTTGTTACCCATTTTCAAGCCAACTGATTGTGTTTTTGACATATTAACCCATAAAAACCCAAACAGCCACTGCCGACTAAAACCATCTACTGATGTAAATGGTGTCATACCTGTTGATCCACTAATCCTATCAATATATGTAAATAATTGGTGTAAAATACAGTTTGTCATCTTTTCATGGCCATCAGATATGACCCATTTGGATTTTCAGAGGCTCTGTAGTTACCATGGAAACATCATCATCTTCTACAACATTGATTCACCATTAAAACCCATGGAGTTGGATCCACAGAGATAAATAAACACTAGAGGGGGCATAGGGGCATTTATCGCGGGAGTGTCTTGCCGCCATCTTGGTCCAGAAAAGGTTGTCAGTACGACATAATATAGAAAAGAAACAACTGTCACTAGAAACT